>JALXJV020000005.1:13826473-13988973 GCA_024633595.2 Lepomis macrochirus | reverse complement strand
GCAGAGGAGTAGTGAAAAGATAGACAAGACAGATACATGCTATGTTTAACTCTGAAGCGAAGTGAGATGGTTTAGGGGAGAGGGACTGATTAACTGATAAAAGCCTCTACTTTCACCTCCATTGAGGTTGTGACGTCAGGCGTTTTCAGCTTCAGTAAGATCTGCTGCCTTCCCTGGGACACAGTTCCGCTGCTCACAAGAGCAGCTACCATCTCTCATAAGGGTTGATAGGCTACATAACAGGGTATATAATATATATCAATGAATTACATAATTTAACTTCAACAAATTATTGTAAAAATGTTAATAAGGAACTAAGGCAGGCATAGATTAAAACAGGAACAGACTGAAAGAGGACTAAAGGCACAGAACACAGAGCAGACTGAACACAAGACAACAGACAGGACTGAAAGCTAAAACACAGCAGACTTAATAACAGATACCGAACTGACCAATGAACAAAACCAGGGGAGAAACAAACTAACCGTACAGACAGGCAGAATGTGACAGAGTGACCGAGCAAGAGACCAGATAAGAGTAAATATCAGACTGGATTTTACTCGTTGGCATGAAAGTTAAAAGGATGCAGGACAGATGCCGAGCTGCCTTTCTTGCTGTTGGACTAGGATGTAATAAGTTATTAGCTGGCTTGCTGTGTCTTGTGTTGTTGCGCTTGCTTGATGTTTGCCTGTGTTAGCAAAGTTGTCAACTCGAGCAAAATCAGCCAGAGGTTTCACAAACAGAGGATTAGCCACTAGCTATAAATATTGAGTTGATATTAGCAAACTTGCTAGATGATACCCTCGCACGTCGGTAACGTTACTGTAAGTGCTCTTGTATCAGTTACTGTTTAGCTCTGTTGGCTAGCTTTTTACCCAGGTTTCAAGCAACATTATATTATGCTGCTGCTGGTGGTGGAGAGTGGCGCCGGAGTTGAGCCACAGGCAATAAAACCGAGCTCAGCAGCCTCTGTGGACATAATGTTAAATAACCCGTTGGCGAGAGCTTTGTGAAATAAAAGGCAGCAAGACAGACACCAAGCTGGCATTTTTTCAGTGTAAAGACTTGGACTAGTAAGTAATATTGTTGTGTCTCGTGTTGTCACGCTTGATATTTTGCTGTCCTTATTGATGTAAATTTCCTTATTTACATCACCAGTGAATTGCACTCTGAAATGAAAAAATGGTACAAAAACTAAATCTTACATATAATGAATCATTTTGCTGACGCTTTTATCCAAAGTGACCTACAATAGTTATATATCAGAGGATGCATGCCTCCAGAGCAACTAGGGGTTAAGTGTCAGTGAGAATCAAACCCAGGCCTCCCACTCCAAAGGCATGGGTCTTACCCACTGCCCCAGCACCACTGCCATCTATCAGTCAGATTTTTTCATCTTTGACTTTGATGTACATTCTTGAAGGGTTCATGAAAGCTCTTCATTTTTTAAAGTGTAAGTTCTGCTCACTTTAGTATTTTAAAAATAAGCATTGTGAGATTTTTTTGTATATCATATTGTTTTGTTGTCACTTTGAGTAAAATTCTGACTCATAGTCTGTGTCTGCTTCTCCAACTGCAGTGGAAAAAAGATCTGTGCTGAATGCAAAATAACACGAGTAGACAACGTGTTGACAAAGTATCAAGATGACCCATGATACAATATCTTTTTAGACCACTCTGCCACCCATCCCTCCTGCCCTTCCTCATTTTTTTCTCACCTTCTGTGTCTTCCACCCTCCTTGCCTTATTCCACTTCCTGCCTCACCCCTTCCTTACCCTCCGACCACACAGCCTTGGCGATGTATGGTTACTTTGATACACACCTTAGTGTTGTCTTGATTCTCTTCACATGGCCTTCCAATTGAGCATGTTCAAACTTACCACCCACCTGTTTATCCCTCTGTTTGACTGCCCTTTATGTCTGTGTGTGCATATATCTGTGTATGTTTGACTGTATCAAATTTAAGCATTCAAATTTCCCCATGGGAGTTGGAAACATCTTACTGAGTGTGTGTGGTGCAGGTGTATATTTTGTGGATTTTTGCTGCAGGTGCATTATGGTTGTGTGAATGCTAACTTCAGTGCATGCATGATGTGTGTCCACATTTGTGTGTGTGGGTGTGTATAAGCATGTTTGTACCTGTATATCTCTGGTGGTCCTAGAGATAGCTGATACAAATTACATCCCAGCATCAGCCATCTATCTCTGTGTGAGTGTGTGTGTGTGTGTGTGTGTGTGTGTGTGTGTGTGTGTGCGTGTGTGTGTGTGTGTGTGCCGTCCCTACATGACCAGTCTCTGTGAAAATTACTTTTCTTCGCTACGCTTGACGTTTCTCTGCACTTTTTTTCCCTCTCATCCTCCCTTCAGGTTTGTTCTGTGCCTCGATACTGTAAGACTTATTTACATTCACAGCCAGGCTGAATCCCCGAGGAGTCCCACAGTTGTCCAGCGTGTTGCCTTGACAGAGACAAGCGATTCTTTGTGCGGTCGGCCTATCCTGGTTCTCTCCAGTTTTGGCTCAGTTTGTCTTCTTCTCTTTGCGTGTCTCTCTCTCTCTCTCTCTCTCACACACACACACACACCCACACTCACATTGCTGCAGATCTGACTGTGAAAGTGTGTGTAACGCTTCATTCATTTTCTGAAGACATAACATTTACACTACATACCTACCCCAAACCCTTACCCCTGAGGTTAATCTAAGCCCCCCCCCAAAAAAAAAAATAAATAAAAAAACAAACAACAACAACAAAAAGTATTAACCCTAAAATCTAATATTGTAGCTTTTCAGGGAAGAGTTCAATCCCCAAAATGTGAGTCCATGAACAAACTTCTATCCCCATAACATGATACAAATGCACACACACACACACACACACACACACACACAGACTTACACGGACTGCAGAGGGCAGAATGAGAAAGGAAGAAATTAAAGGAGGAAGACACTGACAGGATTCTAAGGTTAAAACTACATCATCAACACATTACACAAAGAGACAATGTATCCTGCTAACAGGTATTTCCTGTGTAGACACAGCCTGACAGTAGCTTATGTCTCTATGTAATAGAACTCCATTGTTGTCCAAAATGGGAAAAAAGCTGTTGCATTTAGGAGACATCTTCTGTCATTACTATGAAAAAAGGCTTTGTGTAGTTTCTTTCTCACAGCTAGTACATGATGTGCAAGCACCTTCTCACCTGTGTCGAGATACTCTTCAGTCGCAAAACCGCAGTCATAGTGTTACTCATCAGTAACATGATTTCATTGTTGTTTTTGGTTTCTTCATTGTTCAACAATAAGTTGAATGACACCATTAACACAAAACCAAACTGCGCAAACCTATCACACTTATTATTATTTTGATGGAAATAAGCTTTCCACTGGACATTCCAACTGCTCAATCAACCATTTAGGCCATCATAGAATCTTAGGGGGTTTTCACAACTGAAAGTCCACAACAAGGTTCAAACCAAAGTTCATGTTTTAATATATTTTGATACATTCAGTCAGATTTGGTTGGGTTTCATACTGCAAGTCTGCGACCGCACTACAAGACTTTACATGACACATTTGCGTCCTGTCGTCATTGTTCATGTGGGCTGCTTCTCCCTATACTTACATTGATTGGTTTGATTGGACAAGAATCAATGAATAAAAAATGAACATATGCATATTTGCCACTATATTTTTATTATGGCATAACTACCTGCAGCACCAACTATACTGAATGCTACTTCAAATTCGCAATTAAACATCCTCGTTGTGCGAACATTATAATGCTGCTGACAGGAAAGGAGGAGAAGACAGCAAGCAGTCGATCTGCACCTCCGTTTCAGGAGAGACCAAACAATGTATGTGGCAGTGTGCTTCTATAGTGGCTGTCTACTTGAAAAGATGATCTGTCAAGGGAGATTTGTGTCCTTATTTCAATGCATTTCTCTGTGCATTTGTTTGTTTATATTGATCTGAAGACTCTTCAGCTGATCCAGAATGCTGCAGCATGTGTTCTGACAGGAACCAATAAAAGAGATCATATTTCTCCTGTCTTAGCTTCTCTGCATTGGCTTCCTGTAAAATCCAGAATACAATTTAAAATCCTTCTTCTCACTTACAAAGCTCTTAATGGTCAGGCACCATCTTATCTTAAAGAGATCATAGTACCTTACTACCCCACAAGAGCACCAAGCCCCCAGGAGTCTGGGGGCTAGAGTCTCGAAAAGTAGAATGAAAGCCAGAGCGTTCAGCTATCAGGTTCCTCTCCAATGGAACCAGGTTCCGGTTTGGGTTCGGGAGGCAGACACCATCTCCACATTTAAGAGTAAACTTAAGACTTTCCTCTTTGATAAAGCTTATAGTTAGGGCTGGCTCAGGTGAGTCCTGAATCATCCCTTAGTTATGCTGCTATAAGCCTAGACTGCCGGAGGATTTCCCATGATGCACTGAGCTCCTCTCTCCTCTTCTTTCTCTCCTTCTCTATTACCTCTTTTCCACCAAAAAAGAACTGGTTCGGAAATGGTGCTGGTTCAAAGTTGGTTCAACTTGCGAACCTTCTCAGAACCTGTTTCTTTTTCCACTGACTACAGAACCCAGAGAACGACGTCATTACGTCACTGTGTACAAGGTAAAAGAACGGTTCCAGTCCAGCAAAGAGTTGGTGCCGCTTTGGAACCAGTTTTCCTGGCCGTGAACCGGTTCTTTGGCTGTCGAAACACAAAGAACTGGTTCGCAAGTAAGCACCGGCTCCGAACCGGCTCTCAAAATGCTTTGGTGGAAAAGGGGTTTCTGCAACCTCATCCCATTAATGCATGTTTCTAACTCGACTTCTTCCCTTTCCCGTAGTCATGTGCTTTCTCGTCCCTCTCCTTTCTCCTCCTATCACTTCCTGCAGGTGTTTCTGGCTCTGGAGCTGTGGAGTCTGGATCTGTGGTTGAGGGTCACCTGCTGCCCCTGTGTTCTGCTCGACACCCTCTGCTACAATTACAATTACTGTTAATAGTCCTATTGCTATTATTACTGTTATTATTAGTATTATTATTAATATTACAATTATTATCATTAACACTACTATAAATATGTGTACCATTTTTCATTCAGTCTATAGCAACATTACCTTTACTGTCTGTACCTCTATCTGTATACTGTGTAGGCTGTAGTCTTAAAGTCCGAACCACTCAAATAATGCTTTTACACCAGAAATGAACCAAACAATGGTTCAGTTTGATCCGGACCGAGACTACCTAATTCGTCAGACCAAATTTCGTATGTTTGGTCCGTGTGGGAGGTTTCACACCTGCAATTTTGGTTCAGACCAAACTGAAAAGTCCGAATGTCCGGACCAAACCAGGTAGGTGTGAAAGCCCCCTTAATTTTACTAATGCCCTTGCATCCTCCTGTACAGATGGGCTCAATGAATTGCATTCCCTGTAAACCTATTAGGGATTTTTTTCCCAGCAATTTCAAAATCTTATTGGATGTTTTTAACCTCCTGTGCAACGATTCCTGTCTGTTTTCTTAATTTTTGCTGCATTCTCTTTCTTGAGCCTCCTATCTCATTTAATTGTACTTGTCATTTAGCTGATCTGTCCTTTTCACTCTATGTCTGTTTTTGTGTTTGTCATCCTTTATTTTAATCTCTGTGGGTGCTTTTTCAAGGTTATTTATTCAGTTGTTTGTGGTCTTTCATTAAAATGCATTAATGTACATTGTGCTTGTGTCTCTCTTTCAGGCCAATTGGCTTTATGCAGACATTATCACTCAAAGACAAAAAACAATATTCCTAGCAAGCATTCAATTCTAAACCAAACAGGAGTAAACAGCTTTTGTACCTATACTTACATTGATTGGTGCATTCCCTAACCCCTTATCTTATCCTTAACCTTATTGTAACCTGAACCCTAAAACCAAAGCGTACTCTTCCAGGGTTGCTTACTCTTGCAGGCTCTGTCTCATGATCTCACATACCCCTAAAACATGCCATGCCAAATCAGAAACTGCAATTACAAAGCAAAGCAGGACACTATAACATAAGTAAGGTTAGCTAGTTTTGCTATCTAGAAACATTATTAGATTCTGACTGTGCTTAATGCCTTTGCCCTCCACATTTTGCAGTAATTAAAGTTGTACAGTACAGTTTAACATGAGAGAGCCTCAGAGTATGAGAACGTAGCAGCATTGTCAAACATATCAGCGTATCGCTATTTGAAATCTTATATTTCTGGTGTGCTGTCACACAGCAAAATTGTCAACATTAAGGTGCACTTTAAATATATTTTTATTTATTTCATTGTCATATGAAAACTGCCTATATTTTAAAAAAAAAAACACTAGAGCACGCTGAGCAAGTTGACTGTATTGGCTACAGTGTCTGAATAGTACATGGTAGACAGAAGCTGCAATCCACTACCATAGCCATGCACCAACCTACTGCAGGAAATATATACATGGTATTTTTATTGTACACTGCACTAGCTTTCACCAGGACATTCTCATTGCCCTGCAGGCTGAGATTTTTGTATCGATCTAGGTCGTTCCTGTCTCTGTCCATCTGCCTCAACTCTCCTCTTCCAAAACTGTGAGACCCAGAAACACCAATGACAGTAAAATTATGGCCCAGTAATTGCAGTGGTGCTGGGTTTGGTCCTGGGATACCATCCGTCTCCAGGCAGCCAAAGTACTTTTCAGGAAGCAACCACTGGAACTGATTTAACTCCGAATTTATTTGAGGCACCACTCTGCCTCCTTCGTCTCTCAATTTTTATTCTTTCTTTATTTAATTTTGTCTCATATTTTTTGAGTTCTCATCAATTTCAGTCTGGATTTAGTGTTACCCCCTTTTCTGTTTATCCTCCATCACTCTATCTTCTCTGTATAAAATTAGATTTTCAGACTTTTGTTTTCCTATTGAAAAAACGGTAAAGTTGGTTTACAGCTCTATTATAGCTGCTGAGAGTGACCTGCTCTTTACTCTAACTAATTAAGCTGTTTATAGGACACATCAATTCTAGGTGTAAAATAAAAAGCTGTTTTCAATGTGTCAATTTTTCAAAGAAATCAGTTTCAATGTTTCAAAAAGCTTTGACAATACTTATCATGTCGAGTGCCCAGATACTACGGTCACAACTAACCCACTTCCATAGTCCTCCACTAGTTTTCACATCATAACTGAAGAACTATAACACACAAGGAGAAACAGCATACACACACACACACACACACACACACACACACACACACAGTAAAAATGTGTATGTAATCAATTCCTTACATACATTCCTTCTGTACAAATCTGTTTTTGTGCATGTGTGAGATATTTTAGGATATATGTAAGAATCGGATAGGAAAAGGTGGATGGTGGATGTGTGCAAGCTCCAATATAAAATTGCTGGACGGTGTTTGAGATTTTATTACACTGTGTGTGGGTGAGTGTGTGTTAGTGGTAAAGTTTAAGGCTCATCCTTTCGAGAGGCTGATGGGATGTTAGGTTCCATTTTAGGAGGCAGCCATGCTTATAAATCGCTTGATGTTGTTTTGCTGCAGCTGAGGGGAAACATGCACAAGAGATGAAAGTGTTTGAAAATGAAGAAAAAATGAATGACAAAAGGTGAAATTGGGCTGATTTGGAAAAAAAAGAGTGTCTCTTTTGTTGCGTGCTCCCTCTCTCTCACTCTCTTTCTTCACCTGAGTGATTGTGGCTTGCTGGTATTTTCGATTGTGCAGAGAAGCACATCTTTCTGTCCTTGTTGGTTTCCCCCTCAGAATGCTTTCTTAAATCGCCAGATAAAAGCGTTAACATCTAAAAGTTTTTGTGGTACAGATGAGTGAACAAAGAAATAATTTCTGGACCAAATCATTCCCCCCCAACTAAAAAGTTTGTCTCCGTTTTGGGTTCCCTATCAAAGAAAGAAAAATACTTTATTTTACAAGCTAAGAGTACAGACAAATCAAACAGGTAATAGAGGGGGGAAAGCATTGTTCCCTTTTTCTGAAGAATCCTTAGCTGGCACTGCATTGTGCTGATGTACAGGAACATGTATTTTAACAGGCCCAGATGATTTTAGTACATCCACATGTGTAAAAGTCTTGCTTTTGTGTAGTTTAGTTGAGTTGAGAGATTTTTCTGGCATTGGTAACCTAATGCCAGGTATCAAAATGTGATCTGCAACCACATATCATAGCTGCGTTAAGAAATATTCTGTCTTGCCTTTGTGTCTACAACTGGTATACATCTTGTTGTCTGAATTCTATTCATAATAGCGGTATCTTTTGTTGTTGCCAATCCAGTCCTAATTTCATTATTAGGGCCCGAGCACGAACCGTGCGAGGACCCTATTGAAACTGTTAGGATTATTATTTTTCTTTCTTTCTTTCTTTCTTTCTTTCTTTCTTTCTTTCTTTGTTTTGGTGGCCATTTTGGGACGATTTACACACTCTGTACTTTAACGAACTCCTCCTAGGCATTTAGTCGGATCGACTTCAAATTTCTGCTGTGCCTTCTAAAGGCATTGACGATTCAAAGTTGTGCTATCTGCGCGTTTTCGTCAATCGGTGTGTCCGTGGCGTGGCATCAAAGATCAAGTCTTCACCATGACACAGGAAGTGGTTGTAACCTCAATGTACATGCTCAGATCTATACGAAATTTTACACGTTTAATAAGAGTCCCACCCTGAACACATGTACATGCCGACATTCACCCACAGTCATAGTGCCACCTGCTGGCAACAGGAAGTGAGTTACAAAACCTTCATGCAGCGTCCGAAGCGCATAGAGAATTCACAGCCGCACAGGCAGGGCTCCACAATAGACAACGCGAACGGCTCACACCCCGACGCGCTACATGTGCGAGGGCCCGCCCATCACTGCTTGCAGCTTTAATTTTTAGTTTAGATCCTGTTTCATTTACATCGCACATAGTATCTTAACTACTTGAATGGCAAGTTCCAGTGGTTGTGGTAGCTGTTATGCTTCTAAAAAAGGTGAAAGCAGCATGTGCTTGGCATAGTCCACCCTGAGTGTGCCAAGGAAAACTATAGCTACCCCTGCCTGCCACAGCCTAAAGGAAAATAAAGAGCATTTGTATGTTTTCCCGGGCAGCATGGTGGTGCAGTGGTTAGCACTGTCACCTCACAGCAAGAAGGTCGTGGGTTCAAACCCTGGTTACCCCGGCCTTTCTGTGTGGAGTTTGTATGTTCTCTCCGGGTGCTCCGGCTTCCTCTCACCATCCAAAGACATGCAGGCTAGGTTAATTGGTGACACTAAATTGTCCTTAGGCTCCAGATGGATGGATCTATATGATATACTACTCACCGAAGTATTTGCTGATATCAGGGAACAAAGTACCTCAATGCGACGAGTCAAAAAACTTGAGTGACAGACAATCATTGAGAATATAAAAGTAAGAATTCATAACATGCAAATGCTACCTTAATGTGAATATTTTTTTTCTGTGAAGTGAAGAATTAAGTTGAAGTTGAAATAGGAAGTTGCTATGTAGACTGTAATGGATGTTTACAACCAGCAGCTTGGGTAACAATTTTACGCCTTAGCTTTTTTCTTCCACATAGGTTTGGCCAGCCTGGGGATTTGATGAAAACCTGTATGATTTGCTGGCTGCATTTGATGCAGTCCCATATCTCATCAGTTAACTTGATACCAACTTACAAAAGGGTGTAACGGTACAGAAAATCCACAGTTCGGCATATACTTCGCTTTTGGGGTCATGGCTCGGTATGTTTTCGCTACAGCAAGGAAAACAAAACAAAATGATGTAGAGAATATTGTTGTCATTTATTTTAAAAGATTTTAACATTCAACAGGAGGTCATTGGCCATAATTGTTACTGTAACAGTAAAGGCATTAAGATACTGGCCTATTGTCAATAAGAAAAAATAAATCACACAATTGTCAGTAATACTCCATTGTAAAGCTAAAATGCACACATGAAGACACATTATAACAGGGCTTAAGCACTATAACCATACATCCATCCATTCATCATCAACTGCTTACAGGGTCGCTGTGTACAGGGTCGTGGGAGGGCTGGAGCCTATCCCAGCTGACACTGGGCAAAAGGCAGGGTACAACCTGGAGAGGTCACCAGTCCATCGCAGGGCCACACATAGACAAACACTCACACTCTACTACCCAACTACTCATACTCACACCTAAGGACAATTTTGGAGACACCAATTAACCTAGCCCGCATGTCTTTGGATGGTGGGAGGAAGACGGAGCACCCGGAGAGAACCCACGCGGACACGGGGAGAACATGCAAACTCCACTCAGAAAGGCCAGGAATGTCATTTTGACATTGTTATTGATTTTCGCTGTAACAAAAAAAGAAACAATATAGAGCTTGACTAACCGGGCTAAGCCAATCAGCTTGCTGCAGCTCATAGACAGAGAGCAGGTTTTATGCAGAGAGTTTTGGTTAAGTTTGCACCCCTTGCTATGATTTTGGATGAGAAGTAGATATAAATGTACTATTTTGACAGTAATTGTTCGGGTCACAGGGCACTTTCTGTACTGAACAGTTCAGAATGAAAACAGTTACCCTTACACCCCTAATAGGCCAAAACTACAAAAATAAAACCCATGTTGTATGACACCAGAATTTTCCTTTCACCTTTTGAATGTAAGCAATGAAAAGTTGGCCTTCTAGATTTGAATTGGACTTTTTTTCTCTCTTTATTCAATAGAGTAGTCTTTGCATTTAAGATCATGACTTATCGATTTCACATTCAGATTTTGTAAAGCTTCCCTTCAAACCCTTCCCTTGTACTCAAAAAATCCCCCACTTCCACTATATTTGCTCTGCTTCTGCTCTGAGTGCATGCACACGTGTTGTCACATGCACAGATTTTACTGCCCTTCCTGCCTTGTAAGCCATAAGAGATGCTGCAATGAGGCAGGGATGATTTCATCGGTCAACACTACACCTGGCATTGTATTTAGTGAGGAACTTTGACAGGGTTATTGCACAAAAAACAGGCAGCAGAGGAGAAATCTGAGAGAAGACATTTTAGAAGCGACCAGAAGCAGCCCTTGTGCGAGGACATGGGGTGATCCTGAGCGCAGAAAATCTGTGGATGCACCAATCAATCTGTGGGCAGGGTTTTAAGCGGAAAGCATTACAAAATCTAAACATGAAATCAAAGAGTAATGTTCTCAAATTGAAAGGACATGCCCTTGGATGACGTTAGGAAAAAAGGCCTATGCATCTGACTCTGCTAAATTGCAACCATATATGACACAGGTCCATACTCCATACTGTGATCTGTGCTGGATTTGAACCAGTCCCTACAGACTGAGCTACTGCCTACTCCAGCAACCAACCAGTATTAAATAACAGAGACAAATAGGTTTTCAGCAAGTTCAACAAGTTTGTTCATTAGCTAATACTTTCCACCCACCGTGATGCCATGTCTACATGCAGTAATGATGTTTTCATCCCATGAGCAGATCATTTTTTAACTAGGCACACTGTGTGATTTACATTTACACCTTGGTGCTTCTGGCTGAGACCCAATCATATTTAATGTGTAGGCAACTGAGTGGGTTTCCACCTCACATTAAACTTTTGTTTTCTTATTGAGAAAGATTTTCAGGCGCAGAAGGCATTTTCATATCACATGGTAATGGGGCCTGATTGACTATTGACAACTGGGAAAAGCTTTTTTGTAATCGTTCAAACAGACCTGTCTAAACTAGGTGTCTGAGTTATAGCGTATGCTGTTCCTGTGGGCTGAGTTTGTATAAAACTGTGTATTCTGGACAACATTTGTTCAGGTCTAAGGAATAATTACGTGACCTCTGCTCACCTGTCTAGGTGTAGGCCTGTGTCTACTGCAAGAATATTATTTGTCTGGTATGCTGAAGTCTGAATATATTCACTTTTCTTTTGTTTATTGTTTATGTAAACACGCTGTTTGAAAGTTTATAAGATTTTCCCCTTTATTTAGAAGTTATAGAAAATGTGTATAGAGACAGTAAAAAAGACCAGTGGCCATGAGTTGGGAATGAAGATTAATTAGCATTGTAATTAAATATACATTTAGCCTACTTATTTAAGAAAATACAGTACATAGAGCAATATGATTAACGGACAGTGACCCAAAGTAAATGTAATCAAAATGTCAGAATATCCAAAATGACAGAAAAGAGGCTTATAAAAGCCAACAAAAAACTTGAAAAAAGATTGTAAGCTTTGACAACCTATGTATTTATTGATTTTTTAAAATATAACGCCATACTACATATGCAACCGAAATAGAATCCCATAGTGATTTTAAAGCTGGAAAAGAGAGTCCATGCCGTGTTTATCATAAAGCATTATCTCCAAGATTTTGACATGAAACTATTTTGCAAAATAAGTCATGCTTCCCAGATATGATTTTCTTCAACATATCTTTAATGCATCTTCAAAACTGTCACTGTTTGAACAAGTAGAGCAGTGTAAGTACTGTTAATGTACGGTTAAGGTTACAAAACTAGTCACGTGGCTTAAATATAGTGAAACACTGTGACCCTGCTTAAATTAGAAATGAATTTCAACAATGACTAATAAGAGACAGATTTGTTTTGTTTAATCTGTTGGCCAACCTGACGAGTTAGGCTCACTGTTAAATAAAAACCTATTGCCTTTAACTATAAAATGAACAGAAAAACAAAAGCATAGTTTATGCAGTTGAAGTGGAATCGGTGCCCACCACTGAGAATGTAATCATAAAACGTGGATCTTTCCAAACAGGCATTGTTTGGTTGCATTGTAAACAAAAATAATCACATGATTTATACTGTATTATGAAAAATAATACAGTAACAGTTCACCGCCATCATACATTCCTTTAGCACACTGCAGTACACTAGGAAAACAAATTCATATCCTCATACAATCTTAGCACAAAACAAACAAAATTTGGTCTATGCGACATGACCAAAATCTGATATCCCGGTAGAGGTTATTTAATATCCAGATAATGATACATATCCTGATATAGCGAATTTTAAGTAAATTCAGTGAATAAAGTGTTTACAGAAATTGTGCTCCAAGTTTTGTCTTGGCTGCTCAGAGTCCTCCTCCCATTCGGAATAATCCCGTGCTGTGTTGCCTTCATGCGAATTTTGTGCCTAAATCTGTGCCATAAAAATATATTGCCCCTAGAAGTGAATAATATAAAAACAACAGACATTTTTCTATCGCCATACGATATACATCGTCACATCGCAGAGCCCTATACAGAATACTATTTGATGGTAATACATTTGCATTTAGTAACACCTACCCAAATATTCACATACACTGTAACACTATGTTGTCTGTGCTTGGATAAATCAGTCAGTACTTATTGACTTCTAAGCATTTGATGATTAATGACTGGATTTGTGGTTAAGTTAGAAGAAAAATCAATGTTAGTTCACAGAATCTTTCAACTATTTTCCGCAGGGCCCTTTAAAATCATTATTCTGCATCACCAGACACTAGACATGTCATCCTATCATTACCACATAATCACCACTTTGCTTCACTTATCAACTCTAAACTCTTTATTCAGACCAAGTAGTAATTCAATAATGAATCGGGCAGATCGAATTCATAGTTCAGGTTCAGCTGTTTTCACCTAAAAATAGGGGCATTTACAGTCTCGGGATGAGAAGGCAAAATAAATAAAATCTGTGTTGACAGTCAAGGGCAACCCTCAAGACATTTGCACTGTTACGACAGAGGCAAACCGTGGCCATGGACCCTGACTGGGCCTTCAATATGACCATGGGACCAAGCATGGCAATAAACAATCAAACAAAGCAATAAAAAATAGCCAGAGCTCTATGTCATTTGGAAGTTCAGCATATTAAAGGTTTCTTTGCCATAAATGGCTTCACAATAGAGGCTGAAATCTTTTCCAAAATCCTGAGCAAGGATCAATTTCACTATTCATCACGTGAGAAGGACAGGCAGGGGGAAAAAAGTCAATGGGAGCGGGAGGGACGCAAATCACGGATCAGTTTTATATATAAATATGCAGTTCTAATATGATGGGGATGGGACGGGAATGGAATGATACAAGAATTTTTGTTCTGTAACCCAGCCCAGATGTTGGCTCACAAGGTCGTCACAGAGAGGCTAACTTATTCCTTTAGCAGCACTTTTAGTCTTCTAGATAATAGTGAGGATGGCTACTTGATGTGGGTGGAAACAGTGGCATTTGTAAGTAAGCTGACAGACAGCTTTTGCCCTTTCTTTTATGACCTGTCAGCTCATTTAAGCGCATAGGTTCAATATGCTGTACAATGTCCCATAACCTTTCAGTGTTAAAAATTACATTTGCAATACATAATGTTTCTTATCTCTTAATATTAGTGCACACTACCATGCGAGAAAGAGTTGTGCCATTATAGTTAGCTGTTTTGCCATACATTCTGCTTATGTGTGTGCTTAAAATTAACACTTGTTTATTTGTGAGCTATGGCTTGGTTACTTTTTTCACCAACCAAATAAGTAAATTCCGCTCAATAGGAGAATAGAGACCATGGCTGAAAGCGGCAAGTCCAGCTTGGCAAAACCATGCCAAGCATTAGCTTTAATGTAATGCTATGCTAGCTCACAAATCAGCGTTCACTCATTTTAATGTTCCTTGGTGTTTAGGGTAGTGAGTCATATTGCACCCTTACTGTTCTGTCCTTACTTTCAAATAGACTGGTGATTTTAGTGTAATAAATCGTATAAATAGGAAAGCTTAACCTAAACTTTACCATAACATTAAACATCTACAAGCTCCCCACAGCAGCCACTGTAATTCTACATGCATCAATTTGAGTGTATTTAAGATAAATATAATTTTAAAAAAAATCTTAATCACTAAAGCAGAATTGGCACCATTTTAAATGTTAGCAAAGAAAAGTTAAAAATGATCTCACTTGGAATAAAGAAGGAACAAATTTTCCCAGCATCAAACCAATGTTGTAGTTTTTCCTCCAACAATACTCCAGTATTCTGGTGCAGAAAGTCACGTCCCTGTCCGCCTTCCCCGTTCTTCTGTGTCCACTTGACCACAGTGAACTGGCACAGTTTGTCCAAATCCAACACCGTAAAAAATGTGACCAATGGTTACTTAAAAAAATTATGGCAACAAAGTGACAAGTAATATAATTGAATATATTTTAAGTACTACAAATTTGATTAAAAAGTATTCAATAAGTCAGAAAATCTTCCACTTTTTACAACAAGCTATCCTACTGGTTTTAGCTTCATATTTATAATACAGAAGAATGGTGAAAAAATATTGACATCTTCTTTTAAGAAGCAAGTACATAGAGCTCAGTGGCAGATTGGATTACAGAATAGGACATTAGAAAACATAATAGTCATTGAAGGGTACCTTGAGTAGGATAGCCTTCACTGCCTCAACCCCATGATCAGCCCTTGGAGTGGAAGAGGTTCAGAAGCCTGAGAGTTTGAAAAAGACAAATAATGAAACCAGCTTTCAAGCCTCAACTATCACAAGTTTACATATTGTTCTTACAACCCTTAATTGTGAAGGGACTACTTTAACAGTTTGAGTCAAGCATATAGTGGTTGTATAATCTTAAATAGGTTTTATTGTCATTGTGCTTTGACATTATGTGTAATGTAAGGTCTGGGTTGGAAAAGCCAGCCAGCAGAAGTGCTGATACAGTGAATTATGAGCTGTACATAAGCTGCCCTGAAAATGTCCAACTTCATCTTCAGTACAATTTGCCTCATAAAACTAAATGCAATAAATTTAATTTGTAATTAACGTTAATGTTACTACATTTGTGCATTAATGCAGTCTCTAAGGCTAGCTAGCTTGTTATAGGGGAAGCTTGTGCCAAGGCCAGGAAAATGAGCAAAAGTAGATTAGCTGGGCATTATATATAATGTTATATATGAAATTCTGACATTGAAACGAACAAAGGCTTAGAATCACTATAGACTAACTTATTTTGACACTTCACAGCCAGCAAAGTTGGAATGTTTGGTAACCTGTAGTAACGCATGTTAGCTACCTGTTACCTGTAACAGCATGGTTACATTTTTTCCATTAACTAACAATAATTAAACCAAATTAAACATGTCTTACCTTTGAGAAAATGGTGGTCCCTTAAAAATGTAGCAGATGACGATGTCCATGTGGTGCAAAGCAGCTTGGCCAGAAGTGCAAGGCGATTAAAATCAAAGACCTCCAAATGAGTAAAATTTAAACATTTTCTGCATCTTAGACATTCCTGATAAAATATAATTAAATTCTACTTAGTGAATCATAGCTGATTTTATTGAAACAAAATTGAGTAAAATGTAATTAATACACAATTCAAATTTGTTGAATTCAGCTCAACATTATTCCAAACTGCACATAGTCTTTTTATTATGTATAGGTTACTCATATTTCTTTACTGAATATTACTTAAACCCAGTCTCAGTTTTTACAGTGAACAAGGATATTTGCATTCTGTAAAATATTAATCCAAAAGATCTGAATTTACTGAAGCAGAACTTGATTGTGTATAAGCTGCAGTTAAATTAGATTAAAACAAGTTACTAAGCATTCCAACAACCATGGCAGGCTTTACACTTTTGAAATATGCTATAAACTCAATTTAGAGGAAATTATTCAATGTAACCGACTGGAATTATTTACTAATGCTTAAAAATGCTCCTGTGTGTGTGTGTGTGTGTGTGTGTCTGTGTGCGTCTGTGTTGTGTACAGTATACTGTATATGTGGGAGAGAGTGTAGTGGGTTTGCTGACAAGCATGCAAATATAATATAGCTCCTATTCATATTGACAAATGCAGTGTAATTTTCCTGACATTTGGCTGCTTGTTACATTTAACAGGACACAGAAAAGTGGGAGTTTTGACAAGCATGATGGAGCCTACCAGAGATGTAGAAAATGAAATGACATGAATAGTAGGAGGTAAGGACATTTATCACACACTGTTATAATACATTTATTATACATTTGCAACTATTTCACTGTTTGTTTTTTACTCTTTGACAGCCAGACTGACCGAGAATGACAGAGATTTTCAGGCGACCCAGCTTCCCAAAAAATTCTATTCATATACAACTAATTTGCATTGGCAAATACATTTTGTTGGAAACATAATGCCTTTATGCATCAGCATCATCAGGAACATCTGTCAGCATTCTTTATTTATAATATTATTTCTACCACCTAACTCATAATATAATGCCTTTCTGTTATATTTAGGCAAATCAAAGTGACTGGTTATGGTAAGGAACTGTCCACTAATTGTTGTCAGTAATTATGTCCACATTGGACGATTTGCTCCTCACATGGGCATTTATGTCCAATGCCCATGTTCGGTACAAATGCAACTAGTTTGCCCTTTATGTTGGACCAGAATTAAGACCAAAATACACCACCGCCAAATGCTGTGCGTCAAAACAGCCACCCCTGTTATGTTCTACGTACAAGCTCCAAGCGCAATCCACAGCTACCCCTCAAGCCACTGTCCTGTTTCTAGCATCACTTCCCTTGAAAAAACAATACAATGTTAGCCCAACTACAGTTTTAACTATTTCACTTGTGCCTGTATATGAAAGGCAAAAAACAAAATACTCGCTCACTGCTAGTAGCCTACAACCCAGGGTCCGTGGCAGCTTGACTTCTTCTCCTTACCTCATGCTGTACCTGTTTTAGTATGTGTAGATCATATTGAAGTGGTGCAAATCAATTGATGAGCAGAGACAGTTGTTGATGCAAACTTGGAAATATCAAGTTCTTCCTCTTGCCTGTCAATGTAAGCTAAATAGTAGTATAATTGCAGGTTTCGGACCCTGTCTTATATGAACAAGGGTATTTTCATGACCGTGATTTTGTTTTACAAGGTTCAGCCATTCATACACACGGAAATGCTTTATCAGGTCACTGAAACCGGACATTTTTTAAAACCCTTGCCAGGGTGAGGATTTGCAGTGTTGTCGTGTAGACAATAAAACAGGGGGGTTTTGCCTTGCGACATCAAAGTGTGCCCCGTTATCTGCTGTGTTTGATGTCAGATTGTGCGCCACTGCCTGCTTTGTTTACAACTTTATTAGGCTCTGATTGGCCAATCTGGCTTTACGGTTAGGGTCATATCACCGCCAGGTGTTTTGGCATGCTCTTGACAGCACTTGATAGAGTGTGTTTGCGTTTTCATGTGGACAGACATTTTTTTTAAAACAAAGGAGGAAAAACTCGTGTCCCGTGTCGACTCGGCGTTAGTTGACACCATGAGATCTGCTGCATGAGAAGCGGAGAGGATCAGGCATCACGTTGTCTGTACTCAGCCATCCCCTTGCCCCCTGCACAATTCCGTGAGAAGAGCGGCCATTCACAGACAGGGTTCATTTTAAGGTGTGGCAACCACAAGAGCGAGTGGACAAAAAGGAAATGTTAGCTCTCTGTCCTCATGTTGCTGTGGCAGATAGCCGTCTCTTTTCCTCCAAAGCTTTTCTCTGATTCTTTTTTCCCCTCTATGCTGTCTTAGTCTTCTTCCCATCATTCTTTCTCATCTTGTCTTCTCTTTCCCTTTTACCCCCAAACTCTCTCTATTCTCTGCATAGATGAGTAATGTAATGTCAGAACAATGGCCTATTGTGCTTTATTGAGCTGCTCTCCATTTCTTTCTTCTTCCCTCTCCTTGTTCAGTATTGTCTCCATCTCCTCTCTCTTTTCCCTTTTAGGATAGGTAGATGAATGAATTAGGGATTGTTGGATACATCAAGTTAATAAATGGAACCCTAATATGTAGGAAAAAGGGGGTTGGTAGGAGTGTGCAGGTAGAACGAGAGAGAACAGAAGGAGGATCGGATAGATAGTTGAATAAAAGGAATAATGAATATGGAGTTGAAGGAAAGTAGAGGACAACAAAATCATGGACAGAAGATGAAGGAAGAATGCATGGGTTGATTATCAATCATTGAGAAATAAGGATTCAAGAAATGGTGGGTTGTGGCAGAAAGGAGGAAGGGAGGAAAAGGGAGAATGGAGTGAGATAGAACAAAGAAACAATGGAAAATGCAGGATTAAAATCTGGGTACCCTGGGAGGAAGAAACAGAAACTGAAAAGGTGGATGGAAAGCGTACAGGATTGAGGAATAGACAGAAAGGATCAATAGAAGAAAGGATGGTGTTGTGAATAATGGCTGGTCAGTGTTTAGGCCTTAATCAATGCTTGATTAATGTTAATTCTTTCAGCCCTAACAGGGGCGGGGCTAACCCAACACTTCCTACTTAGATTTAGATTGATTGGGAAGAGGGCACCAAGGGTGTGCTAACATTGCAGCACACATACTCTCTCTCTCTCTTTCTCATACACACACACACACACACACACAGACGCAAAAATACACAGAATCACTCATGCATACTTTGTGCTGACATTGTGTTAGAGCTTGTGAAGCATCCTGCATTTTAACCATGCACACACACCTTTCCGTTGCTTAGTCAGTTAGTAGAATCCACACAAGACCATATTTAATTAGAACAAACTAAATATGACTGAAAGTTTCTCCACAAATCATTAAAGTCAAGCCCAGTCATAAAGTATGTTTCCATTTATTTACACATATACAAACAGCTTGAATGCAGTAAACGTTCTCCATTGCTTAAACACTATGACCAGGCTTTTGAACTAAAATTTAAAAACCATAACTCCATTTTTGGATGGATGGAGGAGGAGTAGGAGGATAAGGAGATGGAGGACAAGAATGTCTGGCCCTGTCCCAGACCAAAGATTAGACAATGGGGCAGAAAATGTAGTTGTTTGGTATGTTGTAATGTCCAGTACACTAGGAAATAAAAACTGTGAAAATGGTTACATTATTTATTCCTAATTTTTTAAATTTATAACCACTTTTTGTAGTATTGTATCTCACCAGTGTGTTAAACTGTGTTGCAGTGTGTGTGTTTTTGAGGGCTTGTCATGTCTGAGGGCAAAGTTTAGTTTTTCAGCAAGATTGAATGGTTTTGAGTGGAGAGCTTAATTTTGACCTGAAAATAGGATGTTTGGGTGAGAAGTTGTGAATTTGTGTTTAGAGTTTTGAGAAAAAAGAGGCATAATTTCAAGAAATGCGTTTAAGCAATCGAGAAAAACTGTAAACTGTGCGAAGTCACACAGAACTCACAAATGTGACAAAACAATACTACAAAAACTGGTTATTAGTATGTTGCTGGTGGGCCTCCCCCTCAAAAACCTTTCACATAATGAATACAAAAGAAATAACAAATGACATACATATACAAACACATACATTTGCACTTTTTGTCACATTTGTATTTCTTTAGTGTGCTGTAGAGTACAACACAACCAACGACAAATTATTCTGCCCCAGTGTCATGTCTTTGGTTTGAGATAGGCCAGACATTCTGGTTCTCCACCCTACTCTTCAGGCTTCACTACTCTTCATTGTTTTTGAACATTTTCTCACTAGTGTGTAAAACTTTGTTGTAGTGTGTGTGTGTTTGAGGGCTTGTGTGTTATATCTGAGGGCAAAGTTTGTCTGTTTTTTCAGCAAGATTGAATAGTTTTGAGTGGAGAGCTTCATTTTGATCTGAAAATAGGAAGTTTGGAGAATTTGGTGAGAAGTTGTGGATTTGTGTTTAGAGTTTTGAGAAAAAGAGGCATAATTTCAAGAAGTTACAAATAATCAGAGAGCTGATCATTTGTACAGTAAAATGGTCTTGTCTTGGGAGATACAAAAGTAGCAGCTCGTTTCCTCATTATGATTGTAAAAATGTCGCTCATTTACTGCTCCCCAGTAAAATAAACTGCCATCCCTCACTCTTAAATTATACTATTCTGACAAAATGTCATAAGAAATAGAGAAGATTTTAGTTCTTGTAAGTAACTTTCTTTTAAAGCTTTTACAGATAAATTAGAGTTTATGTTTTTGAAATTTTAATTATTTTTTTTAGGCAACATTTTAACTTTTTTCAAGTTGTATGCAATGGTTTGGAACAAAAACCACTGAGTATTTGAAAGAATTGATAGTTGTGCCTTTTCTTTGTGCCTGCATCTTCTTTTCCTCTTTCCACCTTTCTTTTGTTCTCTTCGTTTGTTGTTCCACATCCCTCTCTTCCAGTATTCCTTATTATGGGCTAGTCGTGACCTTGAAGAAAAATGACAGACAGGCATGCACATGCACACAAACTCAGGTGACCTTGGTTGGCAGTGATGAACATCATTTGAAGATTTAGGGATGGTGTTAGCTGAGGCTGTATAGAGGCACTTTATTGGGCGGACTGCACCTTTTTATAGCTTATAGGCCTAACGCTGATACAGAAAGAGACAGATGGACTGACAGAACAAACAGACACAGTAATAAGGTGGGCGGAGAGGCAAAGACATGGCTAGGCAGACAGGCTGACAAACATACCAACATACAGCAATTTGTGAGAACACAGGGGAATGTCCAGATGGCTCAAGCCACAGACAGGCAGGCAGACAGAGTGAACTATTTTAGAGCCTTTAGGCCTTATATGAAATCTTGCGTAGCTTAATGGAGGCAAAGTTGTATTAACACTGCCAGGTTTAAGAGTAATATGCCCTTTGTAGTGATTTGCACAGTAGAAAGAGGTCTTCAGACCAGAGGGAAAAAAATCATGAATGGAAATCAGACTGCTGAACAACAAAAAATGCTCAGTTGAAGAGATGGTATTTTTAGCTGCACTAGGCAAGATTCTCATGTACAAATATATTACCTTTTCAGCCTAAACCACAAAGTGCAGCAGAGACAGAGACCATCCATTTCCCTTAACTGACACATTACAGAATTTGCATTTCTGGTGTTAGATATGGCAGAAAATCTTTTCAGCACATAGGAAGTGACTAATTGAAATTTAAAACATAACTCCTTTCATGCTCTTGATTTAGCTGTGAGAGTGTGAAAATATAAATGCTCTCTCTTTGGAGTAAGAGGTTATTTAAATTGCCTCCTCTTCGTAAGTGTGCAGGCATTACCTTTTTTATTGATGCTTTTTACCGATAGCTTTGCACCTACATGCTAATACTTACTTTCCTTCAAAACAAATAGCAATGAACTGTTGGTGACTTACCAGAAGACACTAGGTCACATGGCACACACAAGTCAAGTGAAATAACATCAGGGCCCAAGTAAGATCTGAATCCTTTCTTTAGCAACTGCAAGTTTGTACAGTATGAGGTAAAATCTCCTCTTTAGTAACACTTTTTTGTGATGTGATAATTGGCATAGACTAATGGGCATTATAACCAGAATGTTGTATTTTGTACAGGCTTCACCCTCTAAGTCCATAACTAGTCTGACCTGAGTTTGTGTCTCCCTGGAGGAGAGGTAGCGGTGGACAACTTTGCAGTCCAGCACAAGGAGGTATGGCAGCCCATGTGCTCATTGAATGAACCACTGGAGTTCCTGTTGCAAGAGGAGCAGGAGTTGGACAACTCCACTCTTTTCCAGCCACAGTTCTCCAGGCAGCTTACCTCCCCATTACAAAGGTGGAGTGATCCATACTCTATGGATGTGGGCTTTCCCCTCTCAGGCCCAACATGATCACTTTCTCTGGTGTGTACCCAGTGCCCAGATGGTGGCCTGCCCGGAAGACAGGTCCCCCAAAGCGATTTCAAAAACTCGGCCGCCGCCAACGACATCCTGCTTCCTCACTCACAAAGCTACCAGTGAATTCATCCACCATTAGGGAGGAAGAGAGGGAAGAGGTGAGCAAAGTTGCCAACGCTGCTCTTACCCTTTGTGCCACCTCAGCCATCTCTCCTGTGCGGATTGGCAACTGGCAATCCCAAATCCACTAGGACTAATAGCTGCAGCAATCCACCATCCCTTAGCCATTTGCTGCTGTTTCCCAGATTTCCCCCACATTATGTGAGCCAGCTGCTGTCAGCCACATCACTAACATGCAGCGACTAAAATCCTCTTAAACTCTGATGCTGCTGCCCCTCCACACTGTGCACACCCCAGTCGGCTTCCCAGCCCTTTCCTGCTGGCCCCCCCATGGGTCGCAGCGGTAGTCGACTCCGAAACTGTTCTGTCGTCCTCAAATGCTCAAATGTCTCAAATGCCATGTGTATGTAACTGAATAAAGACACTGAGAGCTAGCACATGCTTTGCAGGAACCTTACTGGAACTTATGTGTCACTTCCAAAACAGTCCATGTGTCACTACAGCAAAACGTTAGTTCCCTTTACAGAACGGGGGTGAGGGTGCTGTTTTATCTGGACAACCTGTTGCTGCTAGTCCACTCCAGGGCAGAGGCAGAACCGAAGACAGTGACGCTGGTGACATCTCTCATGCCTAGGTTTCACGGTAAACTGGGAGCAGAGCTCCCCTCCTCCCTCCCAGACCGTCACCTATCTGGGCATGGTGTTAGATTCATCCTGCATGAAAGCTCGTCTCTCACCAGAGAGACAGATCAGCTCCTTCGCCTCACTTGGGCTGTGGTGACGGCACTGTCAGTCATGCAGCTGTTAGGATTGATGTCAGTGACTACTGAGGCTCCAGCTGTGAATCTTTCACTTGCATATTGATCCAGTGAGTCAGAAGCAGCATGAATTCCCACTGGAAGAACCCTCACACCTTGTCCATCAGGGTTCCCCTGGGCAGAGCCATATCTCACATTCTATTCTTCACTGACTCGTCTCTAACGGGTTGGGGTGGAGCGTGTCTGACACTGGTGGTGGGAGGCCAGTGGCCAGCCCATATGCCTCTACACATCCAACATGCTGGAACTACTTACAGTGTAGAAAAGTGGTCCAGTATTTCGCTCCTCTTCTGTGAAACCAGCATGTGCTGATTTGCACGGACAACAAGGCCAGGGCATTCTGTATAAATTGGCAGGTGTGGGATTAGCACAGTTACTGAGCCACAGTTGTGACGAATGTTTTACCAGTGAACTTCAAATTCAAAAACAGTTGTCATGGCTGAGAGTGTCTTTGTGCTTAATGTATGTCAGCTTGTGCTGCTTTTCTAGGCGGCAGAAAGTAAGAAGGTGGAAGAACATGTCTGGTCCAATCAAAGCTGGTATTTCTCAGTGCCCCGCCATATTTTAAGCTAACTAATGGCTGCCAGTTTGCCCTATAAATCATCAGAACAGAGATAAAAATGAAACCATCACCAAGATGGAGAGGAGAGAACCATGCTAGGACATCATTTTAATACAGCTGTATGGGTGTTTGCACATGTGGATCTGTATCTGTGTGGTTAAAAAAGAAGCTTTGGAGGGGAAAGAATAGTATGGGAGAAATCGCTCTATTCATGTGTGTGTGTGTGTGTTCAAGATCCATGTCTTTTGTTTGTGTGTGTGTGTGCGTGTGTGTGTGTGTGTGTCTAAAGATGCATGGCTAAGCTCCACTGTGAGAGACTCTTTTTTAGGCTTATCTGTCTTGCTGCCAGAAACACATGATCAGACCTGATGCTTCTTTTATTTGAGCAACACATGTTGGCTGTTTAGTTTTATTCTCCCAGAGAGTAATATTCTCACCAGAGTTCCCTAAATCATTTTTTCTCAGTGGGGCAGACTTGCTTCAAAAAACAGGAAGTAGGCAATATAACAAAATATTACCAATTGAGCTACATGGATGATTATGGATTTCACCAGATCTGTATTCTGCTCAAACCTCAAGAATTTTGACAGATGGGCTCTTTTCATTGCACAGCCCTAAAAAAATTGTAAATTTCTTCTCATGTGAAGTTTGCAGGTAATGTCAGGCTAAAGGCAGAGTAAATGTACAAGGGCTAAATGAAGCAGAGCATTGAGCTCTGTATATGATTGGTGATTAAAAAAAACTTCATTTGTACAGTGCAGGTCAGTTTATAGTCTGCAGACAGCAGTTGAAGAAGAGCATCAAAAAGAGCATCTCCACATTTTAAAAAGGTCTGGTTAAGATCAGATATCAGATATCATATTTCTCTCTTAGCTTTGTTCAAACCATGTAGTGTAAGCTGTGGTTTATGGATTGGCCTCCGAATGCATGACTTAACTAGCCAAAAACACAAAACAAAAAGTCTTAGTGATCACTGATCACATACAATCAACATTAATCTCAGCCTGTGGCATACTGATGCCCAAAACTGTAAAAATCTAAGCTAATTCAACTCACCTTGTTAAGCTTTTCAACAAATCACATAAATACATAAATCACAGTACACACATTTAAGTTAGAATAGTCAGTAATCACAATTGTGGTTGTAATGACCCCTTCAGACTTTCTTCAAAGCATTTTTCTCTGGATGGTATTTTTGCATCCAAGTGGTAGCTTTTTTACATTTTTTCCTAACTCCTATCTTCCAATTTTTACCGTCAGTCAAGTCAAGATTATAGTGCTGTTATGAATGGTATTGCAAATGCTTTTGAGACGAGCACTGCTGCTCTCCCCCCCAAAAAAGGTTGCTTTTCCAGAGTGCACGATTTAATTCGAGTGAAGTTTTGCAGACAGTTTAATGCTGTGAGGCAGATAAGAAACGTTGATTTGTGAGGCGAGATGGTGTGTCCCTCAAGCCTTCCATCCTCAACATAAATAATATTCTATCATTTTGAGATTGAAAACAAATCCCCAGGTATTCAGCAAGGTGTTTGCAGTGATATTTTGGTTCAGTTCAGCTGTGAAGGCATCTGCATTTTGGCGAATTGATGGGAGAAATTTATTCATTAAGCAGATTAAAAATGTATTTAATAAGTTTCTCCATTGTGTTATTTAGGCAGGACATTTTTTTATTGGATTTTAATAAGAGCCAAACCAAGTCAACAGTATGTGAAGGAGACACTAATGTACATCAGACATCTGTTTCTTGTTAATTAATTATTGACTAACTTTTACTCCAATACTTATATCTGTAATAAGCTAATATTGGCCCAGCAAATTTATTGCTCTGAACTCTATACTCTAATCTTAAAACTGGTAATCAGACTTGACTTGACAAAATCTCACATTACTTGAAATCAAGAAGCCTGAATCTTTCTGGTCTCTCTACGATGTATCTCCATGCTAACACAATGGTATCCTGGTAGTTGTCTATCAAGATATTTTGGACAAATTTGGTCAAATTGGACATGTCTGGACCACACAGGGTTGCAAGATAGTCAAGATAAATGCACAGTGATGTGGAATTATTGACAAGTTAGCAAAGAAGGAAATGCACACGTTGCTGCTGCACAAAGTAAGTATTTTTGTCATGAAATGGAGGAAAGTTTTATCTCTTGAGCCCTGTAACAGGTTTTAAATAATAATAATAAAAAAAACACTCCTTGCTCCAATTGTTTTCATTGTTGATTAACCTGTCAATCATCTTCTCAATCAGTTGAGTACTTGTTTGGTCTATAAATGTGTCAATCTGTATTTCACAAAGCCCAAGATGACGTCCTCAAATGTCTTGTTTTGTACGAATCCCAAAGATATTCAGGTTAAGGTCATAGAGGAGTGAACAAACCAGAACATTTTTACATTTAAGAAACTGTAATCAGAGAATTGTGACTTTAAAAAACCCCAACCTAATCAATTACAGATACACTGATGATTAATTTAATAGTTGATAAGTAATCGATTAATTGCTACAGCTCTAACTGTATTATGGCGGTCCTCAATCAGGCCTGTAAAATATATGCTCATCACATTTGTACAGTAGGTGTACATCTCAACTGTCATGTAGGAGGTTTGTCAGGGGGAAAATGGTAGTGATTGGTAATGTGATTAAAGTGTGCTTTTATTGAAACCATGGAGATTGTGTGTGTGTGTGTGTGTGTGTACACACACATACACACACTAACTGGTGACAATAATGTAACAGCACTACATGATCAGAATCATTACAGATACGGACTAGAATTATGGCCACATAAGACAAAGATTAACCTGAACTTAGTCTTACCATAACCAGACAACAACTCCCTTGATGAGAAAAATGTCCTTACTCTAGAGCAGGGGTTTTCAAATTGGGTGAATGTGAGCCTCCCCTTAGAGTAGGTAAGAACAGCCGAGCCCCCCGTCCCCCCTTCCCCAAAACACTGTCTGCCTGCCCTAACCCACGCCACTGCAGTAAATGCCGTCTTTTGTGTGTTCCAGGCAATGATGAGTTTCAATAACAACTGATTGTCTGATCAAACAAATCTTTTTTTAAATTTTATTTGAAGACATTTTCTTTTCTTTTTTTTAAGTGCATTCATAAAAGATTCTCTGCAACAGCAAATAATTTCCAACTTCATTCAGGCCTAATTGAGGCTACTTTTAAAATCACTGAACATCAGTAGCATATGCCTAACCACAAGTCAACAAAACATGCTTAAAGGGATGCACATCAAAATGAAAATTCTGTCATCATATACTCACCCTCAAGTTGTTTCAAACCTGTATGAATTTCTTTCTTCTGCTGAACACAAAAGAATATATTTTGATGTCAGTAACCAAACAGTAAACTGGTCCCATTGACTTACTAAAAAATACTATGGAAATCAATGGTTCCAGTTAACTGTTTGGTTACTGACATTCTTCAAAATATATTCCTTTGTGTTCAGCAGAAGAAAGAAATTCATACAGGTTTGAAACAACTTGAGTGTGAGTAGGTCTATATGATGACAGAATTTTCATTTTGAAGTGAACTATCCCTTTAACGTGTAATCGGCGCCAAAGCTACCGGCATCGACACCTGACGGTTGAAAAGCGTCTCGAACAAAATCAGCACAATGGACAGCTCTACCTGATCAATGAACGACAACGCTGTTTGTTCACGGAACAACATTTAACAGTCAACTGCATTGAAGGCATGTTTTCAGATTGAACAGATTCACATATTTTTTCATGAATTTTTTTAACGATCAAAACCTTTTGAACAAAAGGTTTAAACAAACAAAATGCGCCATTCACGTCATTTATGCTACAAGAGCGGCATCAACCTTCTATGGACCAACCAATTTATGCATTCAAGACAACACGTGAGTTTCAATTTAATCGTCCATATTAGTGGGAACAATGAGGCCGCTTTTGATGCACAGAGGTGTTCGATCGCGGGCTGCACTCCAGAGAGAAATAAACACAAATCGTCCTCCACCTGCAGCCTTGATCTGTATTTGTTTTAATCAGGGTCAGTGCTGACTAAACTGACTCGCGCCTCCCCTGTCGCTCTTTGGCGTCCCCCAAGGGAGGCGCGCCTACCTATTGAAAACCGCTGCTCTAGAGGGTTTTTGTTATCTCGTGGAGGCTGTCAGAGGAACTGACTTAAAGACTGCCAACCGAACCAGACACCCCACAACAGCAACATGTACTGACAATGATCACAATCTCAAATTAACAAAGCATTGTGTCATGTGGCGGGTAATTATGAACCACAAAGACATTGGGCCGTTATGCCAAGAGAGACGCAGAGAGAGATGGACAGAAGCTCATAGAAAAATATTGAAAATAATTAAAACATGAATAAACTAACAATAAAAAGAAGAAGTCATAGAATTATCTATGCCAAATTGTGACAACCCAAATGTCGTTTTGTGCAACATTTTCCTATATAGAAATATATATCTGCACTGAGCCATGTGTAGGCTTGATGGAGATCATCGAGAATGTTGTGAATGTATGAATAGTAGGCCTGGGATGACCAACGACCAAGGACCTTAATGGTTTGATCGGAGATGCCTGATCTGGCTGCTGCAGAAGCGGCGCCGATGCGGAATGAATGGCTTGAATGATGTTCGGGTGATAGGCCTGAGATGCAGAGGATGATGTCTGACAGATTAGGATGACAGGAAGGATTGTAGGCGGATGACGTAGAGGCGAATTCTGAACACCTCAGGAAGCCGAAGAAAGCCAGCAAAAACATGGATTCTAGAGTCGAGTCGACTGCTGCCGACATGTATCCTGAATGAAGAGAATGAATGCAACGACTGAGGAGGTCTGAAGTGAGAAGTAAGCGTCTAGCCGCTAGAGTGGGTTCTTGTTTCTTCAAGCTTTTAATTAACATTGTGACGTGGGAATGAGAGGTGGACAGACATGGGAAGCCGGTGACTATTGTGAAGAAGAAATTGATGCCTGCTAAGTAGGTCTGGATGGTAGAGGGGCGGATTTTCTCGATGGAATGTGCGTAGGTGATGAAATTGCAGATGGACATGATGTCCAAAGAGGGAAATGGCAGCAGATATGTGGCGTGAAGCAATTCCAGCCGGTCAAGTAGGCTGAGAGAGTGCTAGGGGCGAGGGCTGTTGATGATGGCTTCTTGTGAGGTGTAAGAGAGGTTTCTCAGCTGAGTACTTAGTTGAATATTGTGGCTGAAAACAGTGGCACAGGTTGTCGAATGACTGTCCGATTCTGGAGCCAAGTGTCTCATTTTCTGGAAAGAGAAATGTGACTAGCGATGCTGTTTAGGTGGCCGGGAACTTGAGCTGCCCTGAGGATGAACTGATGTTGGGCAGATATTAGTGTGAGTCTGCGAAGGAACTGTGCAATGACCGAAGAATGAGATTGACCTTTGTTTAAGATTTCAACTATTGCTGTGTTGTTGGAATGAATGAGAATGGACTTCCTTGACCATTCATGCCCACAGAGAATGGCGCCGATGACGATGGGATATAGTTCATGGAGCGCAGATGAAGCAGAGCCAGACTTGGTGCTTAAATGTCTGAATTCTGAGGGCCAAGCAGAGGCGAACCACCTGCCCCTATAGTAGCTGCCAAAACCTACTGAATGTCCTCGGACTGGGCGATGAAGTCTTCATAGAAGAATGAAATGCCGTTCCAGGAAACCAGGAAATGTTGCCACAGGAACATTTCCATTTTGCATGCCTTGTCCAGAACAACTCAATCATGGAGAGAGGGGACGGCTGCGGCTGTGGTTAAGAGATTGGACAAGAAGGATTTTGCCTGCGGAATTATGTGAATGGTATAATTGGGATGGCCGAGGAGGGCTAGTGGCTGATGTTTCGTGAATGTGCCTGCTAGAAGAAAGTTTGAGAGAAGTAGAGAGATGCCTTGTATTTTCTCTGCAGGCAGCGATGCCTGGAAGGACGTTGAGTACAGGGTGATCCCTAAGAACTCGATGGAGGTGCTAGGCCCTGAGGTTTTCTCTTTGGAGAGAGGCATGCCTAGTTTTTGAAAAGCTTTGAGTGTATTAAGCCCTGCGCGAGAGGTTGAGGGTGGTGGAATGAAGACAACGAAAACGTCAAAGAGGTGGAGTATGTAAGGAAGTCTGTAGTTGTTAGTCAAGATCCAACACAGGGTTTCGGACAGGGAGTTGAAGATCTTGGGAGTGCTTCTGCAGCCGAAGGCAAGACGCACGGAAAAATAATAGACTCCTTTCCAGCAAACCCCCCAAAAAACGCCAGAAATCTGCGTAAATGGCCAAGACTTTGAATGCGCTGGTGATATCTGCTTTGGAAAGCCAAGCCCCTTGACCTGCTATACGGATGAGGGTGATGGCATGATTAATGGTAGCATATTGCCTTCACTGGTGTGCCGACGTTCCGTGCTAGTCATTCTGTAGGAGTGGTCGGATTATGAGGGCAGGTGCTCCTGGCTTGAGCTCCTCCACAAAAGGAGCAGACATGCAGGAGTCCTTCCTCCAAGCAGGGAAGGCTACGCAGATGGTGTTGGGGAGAGAAAAAGCTAGAGCAAATTCTGAAGGAGTTAATTCCCTAGCTCTGGAGTGTGAAGGGTGATGGAGCTGTACTGAACCGAGGTTAGTCTGTATTTCCCTGGGTTGACTAGTGTCGATTATGGATGGTTAGGTATGTAACCACCGGGGGAGAATCTGCTGGCGTAATGAGGGGGGAATAGGTGAAGGTCGATGGATTGTTGAAGCTGGCTGAGTTGCTGGTGTTGCTGTGGCCAGGGAAAAATTGTTAACACAAGAAAAAACATTCGGGTTTTGGGGAAGGGAGGGGGTGGGGATAGGGGGTGGGGGTTTTGGGGTTAAGAATAGGCCAGTTGGAAATGATGTAGGAAGCTCAGGATCACCGCCGATGATTGGTGAGGCCCTTTGAGTTGCTGTGCTGGGCTCCTGAAATGCTGCTTCAACTGTTTGGAATGAGATAGGAGCAGAAGCCATATTGCTGTGAGCGGCTGAAGGAAGGGTAGAGGAAGGAATGATGGGATGAAAGGATGTGTGCGCGCGTGAGGTGAGTGCAGCCTGTGGGCACATGGATGAAAAGAAAGCAGAGATTGCCTGAGACATAACAGACCGAGGGAGCAGGCACATGGGGAAATACGACCTGATCCCCGCCAGGGGGAGCTGTGTGCTGTGGCAGGATTGATGCAGGATTTGTAGAGATGGAACAAAGTTGCTTTATTGTCGTTGCAGTGGAAGGATATGCCTTTTCCTCTGAGGAACAGTTGAAGGCGAGCAACGGTCCAATATCGAACGTCAGGCTCGGTTTGTGGAAGAGGAGACGGCCGTGTTGCAGAGGAGGGCGCGCTGCAGGGTAGCCAGCTATTGAACGGGAAGGAGGCTACTGCTGAGGAGAGGTTTGCTGCCAACTCCCGTGTCCATGCCTGTGGCAACCTCAAATTCCTGATCTTGCTGGCTGATGTGATGAGGCCTGAGAGTTGCGGGAAGACCGGGATATTTCATTGGAGAAGCGAGGATCCTGGCGACACCGTGGTATGCTCACCTCGGAACGCAAACAGCTCCTGTTGATTTCGAGTTCTGGGTCCATGATTGCGACCGTTGTCTCTCTTGCATCGAGCAAACAGAGACAGAGGAGGCCGGTTAAATAGCCCGGGAGTAGATATACGTACTTGTCAGCTGATTGAGGTATGGTTTTAGTCGTGGCCCTACTCCTGAACCTTAGTAAACTAACTTCATATGTTGACAGTTCAAGAAAGTACTGAGTAAAATACATTTTTAAAATACAAAGGGGGATAGGGAAAAGTAAGAGAGAAACCAAAGTGCATTTTGTTATGTGTGACGACAAAAAAAATACATAATGCTGTGTGTGTGTGTGTGTGTGTGTGTGTGTGTGTGTGTGTGTGTGTGTGTGTGAATCTTATGACCCAGCTCACTAGGGGACAGGGAAGCAACATAAAACTAATAAAGTGTTCGGTAAAATTAAGTTATTAATTTATTTGCAAAGAGGTTAGATGATTGATACCAACAAAAATACAGGAGGTAAACTACAAAGGCCTGTAAGTGCTGTTCAGATAAACAACTTTAACCAAATAAGGACTCTGGAAAACACACCTACAGCCATCTTTATCTAAACAAACTATTAAAATAAAGAAACTAAAATGAAAATAAAACCACTTTCTAATTCTCACTAAATCAGAAACAGAAAACAGCCAAAACAGCACCCCTGCTCCTGATATGACTAACAAAGAAAATTCTTAGTGTGTGAGCGTTATTAGTGTAAACAGTACTATACCTGGCCCTCTCCCCAGATAGTTAACTAGTGCCTCATTCTAATTTCACAATCAACAGGATCTCTAGTAACTTTATACATATTACAACAAAAGGCACAGTGGCAATTGTTCACAGGATCGCAGACTGTCAAGCCGGCCAAGCATTTATAGCTTCAGAATCCCCGAATTGCAATCTCTGGATTTCCTTTCAGCAACTTTATCAAACTGACACAGAAGACACACTACAGATTCAACTAGTAGATAGCAATAGATTAATTTTTTTTAATTACTGAATTGTTCAGTTATAAGAGGAGGGGGGGGTGCAGCAGTTGGCACTGTCACCTCACAGCAAGAAGGTCGTGGGTTCGAACCTTAGTCGTCCCAGACCTTTCTGTGTGGAGTTTTCATGTTCTCCCTGTGTCTGGATGGTGGTAGAAGGCTGCAGCACCTGAAGAGAACCCACACAAAGACAGGCTAGGTTAACTGGTAACTAAATTGCCCTTATGTGTTAATGTGAGTGTAAGCACTTGTTTGTTTCTGTGTGGCTTGTGATGGACTGGGGCCTGTCCATAGTGTACCATGCCTTTTGCCCAATGTCAGCTGGGATTGGCTAATCCTAACCCAACCAACATTTCTGGCATGCCATAAATGCATCCAATGATCTTCAGGCAATTTATCAGGATGGGTTTCTGTGTTAAATGACAACTCATCAGGCACATATTCGGCCGATTGTAAAATTGCCTGCCCAGGTTAATTTAGTACAAAACAGGGTGCTACAATAATGATTTTTCCACTTCCAAAATGATTGCATTTCTATAGACTGGCTATGCAAACAAAGTTACATTCTGGGGGAGCCATCTGAAAATAAATACAATACACCAAAACAAGAAAAGCATGCTTGAATTTTAGTCATGCAGGTTTCAACTGACTAGATTTAAAGCCCCCCTCCAGTGTATTTTGACATTTCTATGACATTTCATATTTTTCTGAGTCACTTCCTTACAATGTTGATTAACCACATAGTTCGCCAAATATTTTTTGACAAATAGCTTAATTTTGTTCTCAAAGTTGCAAAAGTTGCTTAGTTGTTAAAAATGGGGTGGTGACGTATGACTATAGTAAATTCCATAAGTCATACGTCATTTTCCACTCTTGCGCAGGCGCACTGTCACGCCTCGTTAAGTCAGAGCATCAAACCGGTAAACATCGTTGTGAGCTAGCTAACCAATTTATAATGTCATTTACAAAAACGCGTCGCAGTTTCACCTGCCACCGTCTGATACACAGTCTGCAACATGCATTTTACTGACGGCCGTTTTACCAATGCATCGGCGGAGGACCCCCCCACCCCCGCGGTAAAGTAAGCGCACTATAAAACGTACTGGGACGTATCGTGTGCAGCACGTGACAGGCCCATCGACTGTGGGATTGATAACAGCTGATACGCGCACATTAGTTTCTATCATGGGTAAGTAACTGCTGCTCCTGCCAGACAGTAAAGTGTACTAAACTTTACAGTGTAGTGATGTTAACACAGCATATCGTTAGCGAACACTCCAGCCGGTCAGTTTTTGGTTGTCATAGTAATGTTACGTCTGACTATTAGCCACACAACCATTCTCTGTTTGAGAAAGAATGTTCGCCAAAAACGGCAGTTAAAACTGGCTGGAGGGGGGCTTTAAAGATGGTGTGGATATTTGCAGTTTGTTGCAAAAATGACTGCACTTTTAAGAGAAGAGGTAAGCAAAATGAAAATGATTCACCAATAGATGGGCAACAGAAAAAAGGGAATGCACTGATGACTTGATAAAAAAAGTCAAGAGTAAGATAGGGAGTGTATGACTAAACGAAGAATGTGGAATAAATGGCTTGGAAAAAAATACATAAAGAAATAAGATTGGCAGTTTAAAGTGTCTTTCCTGTCTGGACTTTCACTATGGCTTTCAAAATATCCTACAATTTTAAGAATAATTACAGAAAATATGACACAAAGTACCCCAGAAACAAAGAATCATGGCATTTTTAATAACCTATTGTTTCTATGATTACATTCATAAATCACTTTATCAAAGATTAGTTGTAAGAGGTTGTATTGGTGTCACTGAGAATCAGAGTCACAGATTTTTTAGAAATTGAACTAAATTGAACATCATTTCCCAGATGCAGGCACACGCATCATGCAAATTACAGCTGTAACTCTGTAAAAAGATTTTGATTTTCCCTTTTACAGAAAATGCTGCCTACTGTGACAATTACTGCTGCAGTAAAAGTAAAGTACATTCTAAGTTTTGAGTCATCCAGGGTTTCCACATACTCGATAAATGAGGATTACATGTGTTTCTGATGTAGCTGAACTTTTTTTCACAATAGAAGTTGGGGTTTTTATTGAGAACCTAACATGTTAGTTAACTTTTCTGTACTTCTTTGCCTTCTTGTCTCTTCTTTGCTGTGGACTTTAATACATCCCTGTCATTTACATTTCCTCTGCTTATTGCCTCTGTTTCATTTTTATGTTTTTTCTTTTCATAAAGAAAGTGGAATTTTTTTGTCAGAGTAGGAAAATGAAACCATTTGCAGACAACAAGTATTCCTCAACACATAAACCCATTAGCAAAATCAGTAACGGTTAAAACATAATCTTACTTGTTTTTAATACTAAATTCAAAATTTTAATACTAAATTCACTACCCGAGAGGAACTGGTTCCATTTTTGTTAATTGTTTAACATACAATGTTTCAGTGCAATGTAAGTGACAACTAGATCCAGTAGCAGTTAACAAGCATTCAGGTCCGTCATCGTCTCCATGGTAACAATGGTGAAATGAAAATAATGACAGGCTAGAGCTTTCTCAATAGAGAAAATTGGGGTTAATGAGAGTGCAGATTATTTCCCACTACTCCAAAAGGCACTGGTAAATGCTCTATTTATCCCAGAGAGCTCAGACACACACACATACTCACACACAGAGATGTAGTGCAGGGTCAGTAGATAATGAGGCCTTGTGCCAAAAATGCCTCTGGAAATTCATAACATGGCTATGACATTAAATGAGTTGGTAAAAATGCTACAGACAATTAGGAGTACCCTCTTCCACATCACCCTGTTGACATTTTTTATGTAGTCTCCTAAGTACATGTGAATTTAACAACTGACTCCTGTGGACCACAGTAGGAAGTTAATGGGACACTAGGACTGAGGACATTTTTATGGTGTGTTCAGAAAATGACTGAAAACATAACATGGAGGGGTCAAAAATTTGGCAACACCAAACAGCTGTTATGTCAGTGAAGATTCTTAGTCATCCAGGTCATAGTTATCCAAAGTGGGTTAAAATCAAGGCCAACTGGAATTAGTTGAAGATACTCAGACGTTTCACCTCTCATCCAAGGGGCTTCTTCAGTTCTGACTAGCAGGGAATCCCCGCTATTTAACCTCTGTGGGGTCGCTATCAAGGTTATCAATGGCCACAGTTTGGTTTGTTAGTTCTTCTGACTGTAATGTCGTTTTGGTCGCTAGAGTCACCTGAGATCAAGTCTGAATGACCTTCATTGGCATTGTCACATGAGGCCAAATGTGAGCACTTGTTCACATGACATGAAAAGGGGTACTGATGTCTAACTTTAAATAATGCCAAATAGATCTGTGGTGGGCCATATACAAGTATGTTTGCAACCGGTTCAAATGTTTCACACAAATGTCAATGGTATAAAGTAGAAATGTTCATGAGGGATGATACAAAAAAAATCTACTCTTTCCTTGTAAACCTGATCATCTGATGACTCACACCTTCTTTGAACAAAAATATTTCACCAACTGGGAGATGGTTGGACTCTTTTAAAGACAATATTAGCATTAATCAAAAAACACTGGTAATCTGGATGACAGCACGTAATTAAAATTGATCTCTGCCCCTCAAATGTTTGCGACATTTATCCCTTCTTTAAACTTAGTTTTAAGTGTTTAGGGGTGTTACATTTTGCTTGAAATGAGGGTAAAACTGTCAGGGTTGCGTTCTTTTATTGGCAGGTGCCACTGAACAGTGTGGAGTGTTATTAACATTCATCTGTAATGCAGGCTATGTGACAGGGCGCCATTGCAACTGACTGCAGGAAGCACACACACACACACACACACACACACACTTAAACTCATGCATATGTGTGACTGTCACCTGGAATGAGCGTGCGTAATAAATAGCTTCACTTCAGAGACTAGAGAACCCTCAGATCATTATAATGAAGTGACACACACACACACACACACACACACACACACACACAACAATCCAACATACACTGAGAAATATAGCTACGCTAGTAAATATACTAAAGTAGTCATGCAAGTACAGTATAGACACACACCCAAGCACTTATATAAGAAAGTATGTGTACTCCCTCATACAGGATGTTAAAATTAAAATTAGAAACACCTTTTGGAAAATTGCTGATGTATATTATACATGTGTATTGATGTGAATATAAGCCACAATTTAAATTAGATTCCAAGCAGGCATTTGAAATGGCAATCCAAAAGGAAGTTATTGATATGCCAATCAGTATGCATGGTTTCTCTATATGCAATGAGTCTCTAATGCAGACACACCATACAAAATGAAATACGTTTGTCTAAGAATATGGCATAGCAGGCCAGACACTTCAGGATTGCATCTTATTGCTATTTGTTTGTTTACAGCTCTTTATTTTGATTTTGTAATTGCAATTAATAGTTTTTACTGATCTGCTTTAATAGACAAATAGGATCAAATGTAAAGTGAACAGAAAGTGTGCTTCTATTGCATCTTTAAAGGCATGATCACAGCTTTTTGACAAAAATAATGATTAAAAAAGGTATCTTTGATGTCAGTGTAGATTCCCACATTACTGGTTTGCAGCATCATAGCTGCATACACGTGGCGCAAATGGAAGCAAAAGCTGAATTAAGTAATAACTTTGTGATTTAAAAATAAATCGCTTGCTCTTCTTCATGATCGTTACATCCAAAATTATGCTTTGTTTATTTTTATACAATTGTGTTTACCCTCTGACCTCTGCCTTTCAGTTTGCGAAATGAAATTCCAATCATTTGTTACTTTACATTTTTAAATGTAATCAGTAATGTCAATGTGTCTAAATGATGTGACATATATTCTGAGAGATTAACATGAAAATGTTGTCTCTGCCTTGTGGAACAGGATGTACCTGATGAGCCAATAGATTCAATGACGTTGTTAGGACTCTTTTTACTTACTACAAAAAATCAGTGCTATATTAATAAATATTGCATCTAATTGGAATTTGTAATAAAACTGCAAGTTTGGAACTAGCTGTGGTATCTTTTCCATTCAGAATATGAAAGGAGCTGTGTTGGTTTTCTTTTGATGCTCCCAGAACTGAACCAATTTCTGTTTGAGGAGATATTAAGTACTTGTTTGGCTATTAATGCACATGCATAGTTGGTTTCAGCGTGTTAACGATTGTACCTGCTAGGTTGGGACCAAGCAGGAACCAAGTCTGAAAATTGAAGTCACGCGGAAGTAGCTTAAACCTGCATTCTTCGGCCAGTTGGAGCAAAGGATTATGAGCTGGGAAAGGAGCCATGTTGCCCCAACTTGGACTTAAGGCTGCTCCTAAAGGTTAAGTCTGGACACAATGGGACTAAAGTTGGCCAAGCAACAGAATTCATAAACTATTGTTTCCACATCTTTACACAAACCTGCTTCTTCATCTTACCATATCAAGCACTCGGCAGGCGGTCCGTGTTCCGAGCTGTCAGCGCAAGACTCTACCAAGATGAGAGAAGGTACATGATGCTTGGTGCTCAAACACAGTCAAGATGGACGCTGTTTCCCAATCTCAAACTTTTCATTGTAGAGAAGAAACCATATTGTTATCTTGCTGTTTACATAGCAACTTCAAAAAAACACTGCAGAATGTTCTAGGTTTAATACGTGTGTATATGTATGTAAATAACATATAATTAAATGTATATTAAAATATGGTAACAGAACAATAGTTTTGTGTGTGTCTAGCATGAAGGGACTAAAATTTTGTATTATTATACAATTTTGTGCTGTATGATGACAAATAAAAAACCTTGTACCTTGTAGTTAATTAACATTACGTTGGACTCAGCATCATAAACAAACATAATAGTTTCTCAGAGATTTAAAAAAAAAAATATTAGAGCTTCATGGCTTGACAGGCTTGTCTTGTTCTTTGTATGTGTGTTCGTACAAGGAAGGAAGTTGCATTTGCATCTCAAAGACCCACAGACAACTGTGTGTCATACATTATCCATTTCATCCAATGGCTGAGAGAAGACAAAAAAAACAAACATTTTCTTTAAAAGAACATTGCATGCCTTCTCTAATGTAACAAGAGAAATCACACATTTTACAGCAGTTTTTTTTTATTATGTAAAAAATGATCACACCTTGCCTCTCTTTTCAGCTGTCAGTTTATTTCTGTATAACTGGCTAAGAAACATACAAGTTTTCTTTTACAAATTAATTTAATATACTGTATAGTTGTACTTAAGACAATTCAACAAAGATTTGTCTGCAGTAATGCAGGTAAGATGAAACTGGGATAGGATATTTTTTCAGAATTTACCCTGTAAAATACTCTAAAAGTTGCGATAGACGCAGGCTTCACTTTCACTTCTGCATTTTACAAGAACGTGCGGGAAATATGATTTGGTTATTTATGGGCTGGGCCGGATTATCCAATGGGCATTTGGGGCCCAAGCACAGGGAAGTAAAAACATGTTTTTAAAAGGTTTTTACTTCCTTGTTTATTGTTTACATTTCATACATTGACATCAAGTATAACCAATAAAAAGCACACTGGTATTTTTAAAAAAATCTAAACCGAATGATATTATTTGTCAAGCGTAAGTGTGGAAAGCATGTAACAGCCCACCCTCAAAGTTGGTCATCTCATAACCCAGTGCTGAATCAAGTGTACTGTGGGAGTGACTTAAGCTAGTTTTTGTAGCTCAAAATGAGTGAGAGAAGTGATTTTAAGTGGCTGTAAACGTAAACGTAACAGACAAGAAGAAAAGAGGGAGGCGCACCTTTATTGAAACGTGCCAACTATTCAAAAGATGACGAGCAAGGTAACCAGAGACCGGAGGAGGCTAGCAGCAGCAGCAGCAGCGCACATTGGATTTATCAGCTTTGTGCTTAATCTAATTTAGCAATGGGCACCGTTAGCTGCTGTAAGCGATATTAGAGAATATTTCAGTAAGTAAGTGATGAACAAGGAGAAATGAAGGACCCCTCGCTAGAACTGCCAAACTGTTTCAGAAATAAATCTACAATCAAGTCTGTCAGCAGCGTAGCCTCCCCCACTCAACTACTGTAACATTAACAATACTGCTGGGACCCATGAAGAAACCGGGGAAGGGCAATGAAAAACTGGAGTCTCCCAGGAAAACTGGGTGACTTGGTATGGTCATGAATGTTGGAGAAGGGATGAGTGTTTTTTTATTATTTAAGTAATGTATTTTACGTAACAAATGACCAACTCATTGTGAACTCTGTCATTGGTTCTGTATGCTCTGCTATACTCTGGTCAGCTGATGTTTTGTGGTGGATTTGTAGCACTGGTATTACCAGGGATGTTGCAGAGCACCTTTCGGTGATACTATGCAACACTCATGACATGAAGGATCTGTCTCTCCATTTCTTTTTTAATAGTCATTAATCGGCTGCTGTAGCGCAGATACCAATTTAAATGCAATTAGCTCATATTGGCTGATAATATCACCCAGCAGATAAATCAGTCCTGTAATAACTTGAGGTGTTTCCAACAAATAATACCCTATAATTCAAAATCTTGATTTTGAATTAAAGGGTATAAAGACATCTTTAGGAGGTCACACAGACCCAGGTGAAATACAGGTGGCCTCAGCCAGTACGAGCACAGCCAGAGATGTACAGCCAGCAACAGTCTTAACAGACTTTATGAGGATTTTTCTAGAAGAGGTTTCTATACAGGCTTATAACAGAGACAGGCTGTTTTAAAGGCAGTAGTGAGAGCAATACAGTGTCAGGTGTGACTGTGTAGCTGTGGCAAATTGTTTACATGGCTCACAGGTAACAGCATACATAAAAATAGGTATGTGTGCTTATGCTCCAGTCAAATCCCTTTCTGACATGACCAAATTAGTAATATATAGGAAAGATGGTAAGGCACATACTAACACATTTCATACACTTCAAACAAAAATTTAAAAAAAAAATTACATGAGGGATGTAGGGGCCTGTTCCCCAGTAGAGCTTCATGTCTAGCAACACCCCTGTCTGTTCTGTTTTGTTGCTGACATCATATTTGTCAGGGTCATTAGCAGGTTAATGTGACCATGAGACATAAGTCATAACTTTGGGCTGAAGAACAGCACATCTCTAACATTGCAGTCATAAGTAGCACTACAGTCTAACATAATTGCAATTACAGACGATCTTGAGTGAACTTGTACCTGTAGAAGTGGATGAATTAGCCCGCTGGTTTGATTTTAGTGTGTAGGTGATAATTAGTTTTTCTTTTGCTTGCTACCTATTGAAGCAGCGTGCTGTTTTCAAACAACTGACATATTTTTCTTAATAAGCTTTGTGTGTTTGTGATTGTGTGTGTGTGTGTGTGTGTGTGTGTAAGAGAGAGAGAAACTTTTTGTGACCCATGCATGTCTGGTAAGAGTTATGTTTACGCCATAAACTTTTCTTGCCAAACTAAACTGTCAAGTGATTTTTTTTTTTAATTGACCAAATGGATTGCTTACTAACTGTGCGAGTGTACATGTTTAGTTTGTTTAATACCTGCAACCAAATGTGTAAAGAGAATTTTCCTGGAAATTTGATTGCAGCAAACTGCTTCTCAAAGTGATAAATAAGCCATATTTCACAAACTTTACAGGAAAGACCCATGATGCATTTACTCAGCATCATCCTGTGCCATTGCTACTGTTCATTCTTAAATGCAAAATGCAAATTTCTTCTAACAAGCTGTGGAATATAACTATGCCTTTATAAATAAGCACAGACTTAGAGGAACAAAAAGGGAGGTGAGGAGAGAGAAAAAAAATTATTCCACAGAAAAATGTGGTTACAGAACAGGGCGAGGAAGGAGAGAAGACAGGAGAGAGGAGAAGCGAGTATTGCTATTAAAGTGAGAGGAAAGTGCAGAGGGAAAGTCAGTCTCAAGTGTTAAGACTTGAGGATGAGGAGATGTTGAGCGAAGAGCAAAAAAGTTCAGAGAACAAATGAGAAAGGCGTATCTGGGAAAATCAGCAATAAAAGAGAAGCAGTGCAGAAAAGAGCTGAAGAATGTCTTGTGGAATGTCGGCAGAATCGAATACACATAGCAAGGCGAGAACAATGTTGCAAGCATAACAGTGCCCAACAGAGAAGCAAAAAAAGCAGACTAGTGCAGTTCATTAGTTCTCTGTGGTCTGAAAAAAGGCGTAAAGCATTTTGCAGTTTAGCGGCATCAAGTGACAGTGAGAGAAAATTTGGGGTTCTTTGATGGACTTGATGGAGTTGAAACTCACACCTTTTTAATTAAGCACAGCATTTAGTATAGTAAGGTCAGAAGTGCAAATACACTCCTGAACCTTTGAATGATTTCTTTAAATGTCTAATAACTACTGATATGTTATTTTTCAGTTGTTGTTTTTTGAGAATGTGACAGTGTGTGTGCATTTATGCTAGTTTGATTTTTTGGCCTGCATGATGTCTTGAATAATATATGAATATGGGAAGCATGAATAAGCAATGTATTTTGTTTGTATGAGTTTTAGGTGAGTGTCAGTATGGAAAATGTATAAGTTTCTGAGCATTTGCAAACCTACAGTATTGCATTGTCATTCATTTATGTGTTTGTGTGCGGCTCTTTTAATTACATTTTTGTCTGTGTGTTGTGTGGGTTATTTGGGAAGCAGCTCTCTACAGTGATGGAATATTAATGGGACATAAACATGACGTCCTCAGACTACAGTGCCCTGGAGGGCCATAAAACATGAGAGGGCTCTCACATTACAACTCACCAACAACAGCAGCAGTCATTTACCCCATGCTGACACCCACAGCCTTAGAAAAACATATGTACATACACAGACTGTATATAAACCTGAATCTATCTTGCATTTGCTCTATAAGGAATTCCCTCGGTAAAGTGATATAATCAAAACTGATTACTATACCATCTGTTATAACTTATAATGGATGAAAAATAATATACAGGCTCTCACATTATCTATATTGAAAAGTACAGGCATTTAGGCAAGTAGACAGATAATTTATATGTTTAAATCTTGCCTTTGTCGCCTGGTACTGGAGTGCTTTATACCACAAGAAATCATGACAAAAAGTCAACAACACATCTTTATATCTGTCAGTTATCCCTTATAATTATTTAATTATTTTACAGTGTTTCAACTCCCAAGTCTTTGAGAAATCCCTATGTGGAAATCTTGGGAAACTGTTGAATGAGTACATGAGAGCAGTGGAAGCAGAGTGTGATGTTCTTTTTCATGATATCTTTGTGTATCGGCAAATTGTCACTGCCTAAGGGCCCATGAGGCCCCAGAGACCCATTTGAAACCCACCGTTACATTTCAACAATACAGGCAGTCAATTACCATTTCCATTTTAGCCATTTTGCTGACACTCTTAATCTGGAATGATTAATGATAGCAATCATGTTACATTCACAGTGTAGGGAATTGAACCTTAACACACTGGTGCCACTTTCTTAGACAACCTTATGACAGTTTATCCAGGCTCAGATACCAGGGCCTATCCAACAACATGAGATTGACTCCTTATAATCCAAATAACAATAACAACCAACTTTGCTCCTGCAAATAATGGATAACAGTTTAATTCCAGCTGTCTTAATAATCAAAAGCTAGTTGAAATGTGTACAACTCTAAAAGCTCAATTGTTCTCAAGTTTAGACAGCTTTTTTTTAAATTATGCCTGGCACAGAGTGACCACTTTCTATCCAACCTGTGTCTGCCTCATTTTTTTTAACAATAAAAGCGTTTTGCTTTTTGCAGAATGGTTTTGTATGAACCTGCCTAAAGATCAACTTGAAGTGCCCTGAACTGGGCCTGTCAGGCATCAAATTTTTCTTGGCTGTACACCACCGCCAACAAGCTCTATCAATCAAATGCTTTGTTATAGAAGACTGAGTTTAAAGTTGTGGCTTAGAAACACTTGAAAGTGAAAGTGGTGGGTTTCGAGAGACAGGTTGTCTGAGAAGCTATTTGAGAGCGAATTCCCCAAATAAAATTAATAGTTTTTTATGCAAATACAAATGACATTAAGTCAACTGATCTTGATGTTGTAGAGGCTTGTTCCCCTTTCTTTTCTCTGCCCATCCACCTCCTGCTTGTCACATTAGTTCCCTTGGCGTTTAGAAACAATATTAATTTACCACTTGAAGTCCTTTAGGGCGCTGTTCTGTTTTCCTGCTAATTTGTTGCTCTCTGCGTACCCCCTTCACCTCGTCTCTCTCCATTCTCTGTTTATTTCTGTCTCTCTATATCGACTTGGGATTCTCTTTTTATTGTTTTATTTTCTCTTTCTCACCCTGTCCCTACCTTCCTCCAGACTCTCATGAGGTTCTGTCTCCACTGACTTCTCACATCCATCTTTCCTCTACTTTCAACTCAACTGACATCCATGTCTTTAGACTATCTGTTTTTAAATTTCTTCTTCCATTGTACTTTGTCTTTCTTCTTCACACCTGTTTTCAAATGGTGCATTTTCTTGTATGCAGGATGCAATTACAACATTTGGAGTGTTCCATTGATCTCTTTCAACGCGTTCTCATCTCAGTGCTTCATAACTGACACTTTCAGACAGCATGACAGAGCGTAAATATTTTACGCTAAAGGTACCCTTTAGTGTCCGTATGAAACGCCACTGTTTCGGCCTCACAGCTGATGTGTGAGCAGGTAGGTCAAAATGCATAAAGTCAGTGACTTAGGTTTAGGCACTAACATTTCTGATGGTTATGGTTAGGGTAGGGGGCTTCGGGATTCTGTCACCTTTAACACGAACGTAGCTAGCTAGCTAGTACTTCCGGTCTGAACAAGACACCCCAGAGAGTCTCACACAGAGGCTGAAGGGTACCTTTATTGTCCAGTAACTACGTTTTGTCACTTTTTATGAAAGCATTGGTATTGGGTGCCCTGAGATGAGAACGGTCTGTCTCTCTAATTATAACCATACATGTTGTCACCAGCAAGATTTAACTTACCAACACAGAGGATATGTCAGTGATATTTGGTAATATGATGTTGCTGTCCTTGTGGTCTTTAGATTTTCTTACATTCTAATCTTCCCTTTCGCTCTTCATACCTTTTCTCTCTTCCTGTCTGTCTCTTTCACCTCCCTTGGTTCCTCTTTTTCTCACCTATCAGTGTCTTTTCTTAAAATGTATAAGATTACATCATTTTTTGAGCTCCAGTAACTACGCTTAACAGTTCATGGAAGCATACAATGCAGTAGAATAAGCAAAGGCAGACAATGACATTAAGGTCTTTTCTAAAGGATATTTCACTCTTTATAGATATTTCACTCAAATTTTTGGCATTTTGACTCAGTTTTTTGTGAGCAAATTAAAAAAAAAATATGCATAAAAATGTTGTTTGTATTTGCTTTTACCTTTATTCTGTCTCTTTCTTGTTGTTCTCTCTTCACGTGAACTCTCAATTAATACATCAACAATGAATAAAATCACACTAGAAGCTTGATTGAAACACCACTGTACTGCTGGAAGCTGTGATTTTTCCCTGATTAGAGAACTCTTACTGTTGTATACTAATTTAGATTAAGCACATGTGAATGGATTTGTCCTGTGGATATTTGTATGTGTGTGTATGTGTGCTTGCATAAGCCACAGTAATGGCTCTCAGGGGTTATTTATTCTGTGTCGTTACCAAAGTGGAAATGTTTTGCTTAATCAGCTGCTACACATGGTCAGCAAGGCCTCACTATAGGTGTACAGCTGTGTGTATATGAAATTGTTGATATCCTACTGTCCTTAAAAGGTCTTCTAAGGTACAGTTTTTAACAAAACAAAAGCACTTTTGTTGATGCACACTGTAAAGTCTAATGCTGTATCAACTGCTCTGCAGGGTTTTTTTGTTACAGATCCTTAACCAAAAGGTTTATCATCTATAACTTTGCAAAGAATAAATGTATAAATGCATAACAATGTACCACCGAAGCACTTAAACATTAGCAGGAGGCAAAGTACTTACACTTACTTCGTAAGATATTCTGACGCCTTCTTAAGATTGAGAAATCACCAATTGCTGAAGTGTTCCCTAAAATGAATGATGAAAGTATGAACAAATACAAAAATACATTGTCAGATCATATAATTGAGTATTCATTTCAGGCTCTAACCAGCTGTGGCATGTACAAACTAAAATCTGAACACTTGACAGAAGAATATAACATATTTGCTAAGGGTGTAGTATCACACAAAGCTCAGTATGCAACTTCCTCCTGTGACCTAAACAGTTAATGTCAAAATAGTCTACTTATTTCTACTACTTGTACGCACATAAAATAATTTTTTGAGTGCAAGATATAGTTGGAAAGAATTAGCAATGGACCACTTGTTGTTGTCACTCTGAATTCTTATCTGAGTTTTTGTCAACTTTAGTCCTTAAAACAGACAAAGTTATTATTGTAGGGGATTTTAATGTTCATATGGATGTTGAGAAAGACTGCTTTAGAAGCGTTAGTACTGTGTTTATCTCCCTATTAGATTCAATTGGCTTCTCTCAGAGTGTTCATGAACCGACTCACTGTTTTAACCACACCCTTGACCTTGTTCTGGTATATGGTATTGAAATTGAACATTTAATAGTGTTCCCACAGAATCCCTCTTTATCTGATCACTGTTTGATAACTTTTGAGCTTGTATTGCTGAACTACCCTCCATTGAGCAAAAATTTGTATACAGGATGTCTGTCTATTAGTGCTATAGCTAAATTTAAGGATGCGATTCCATCAGCTCTAAATTCATTATCAGGTCATAAAATAACAGAGGACTCTTATGCTAATTTCAGTCCCTCCCAAGTTGATCATCATGTTGATAGTGCTGCAGGCTCGCTGCGAACAACACTCGACTCTGTAGCCCCTCTAAAAAAGAAAATACTACAACAAAATACGGTTAGCTCCATGGTATAATACTGAAACACACAAATTAAAGCAAATATCGCAGAAACTCGAGAGGAAATGGCGTTCCACCAAAATGGAAAATTCTCGTTTAATTTGGCAAGATAGTCTTAAAACTTACAGGAAGGCCCTCCGTAATGCCAAAGCAGTGTACTACTCATCATTAATAGAGGAAAATAGGAACAACCCCAGGTTTCTTTTCAGCACTGTAGCCAGGCTGACAGAAAGTCACAGCTCTATTGAGCAAAGTATTCCCATAGCTCTCAGTAGTTACGACTTCATGAGCTTCTTTAATGATAAAATTCTAGCTATTAAAAACAAAATCCACCAAGACCTGCCCTCAACTGGTACCGACTTATCTCTAAACTCAGGAACTTTAGAAACAGCTGTAAAACCAATTATATGTTTAGACTACTTTGCTTCCCTCAATCTTTACCAACTAACTTCAATAATTTCTTCATCCAAACCATCAACCTGCCTCTTAGACCCTATCCCGACTAGGCTCCTTAAAGAAGTTTTAACCTTAGTCACCACTTCTCTACTAGATATGATCAATCTATCTTTATCAACAGGCTATGTGCCACAGTACTTTAAAGTAGCTGTAATTAAACCTCTTCTGAAAAAGTCCAACCTGGATCCAGATGTTTTAGCCAACTATAGACCTATATCTAACCTTCTAACCAGTCGCCAAACAGCTGTGTGACTTTCTACATAGCAATAGTTTATTTGAGGATTTTCAGTCAAGATTTAGAGCTCATCATAGCACAGAGACAGCACTGGTGAAAATTACTAATGACCTCCTAACTGCATCAGACAAAGGACTTGTCTCTGTATTGGTTTTACTAGCTCTTAGTGCTGCATTTGATACCATTGACCATCAGATCCTATTACAGAGAATGGAACATTTCATTGGCATTAAAGGAACCGCTCTAAGCTGGTTTAAGTCCTATTTATCAGATCGATTTCAGTTTGTACATGTTAACGATGAATCCTCCATGCATGCCAAAGTTAGTCATGGAGTTCCACAAGGGATCTGTGCTCGGACCAATCCTCTTCACTTTATATATGCTTCCTTTAGGCAATATTATCAGGAAACACTCCATAAACTTTCATTGTTATGCAGATGATACTCAGTTATATCTATCGATCAAGCCAGATGAAACTCATCAGTTAGCTAAGCTTCAAATGTGTCTTCAGGATGTTAAAACCTGGATGACCTGTAATTTTCTAATGTTAAACTCAGGTAAAACTGAAGTTATTGTTCTGGGGTCTCAAGCACCTCCGTGACTCATTATCTAAAGATATAGTTTCCTTGGATGGCATCGCCCTGGCCTCCAGCTCCACGGTAAGAAATCTTGGAGTTATCTTTGATCAGGACATGTCGTTTAACTCTCACATTAAACAAATTTCAAGGACCGCCTTTTTTCACCTACATAATATTGCAAAAATCAGGAACATCCTGTCTAAAAATGATGCAGAAAAACTAGTCCATGCATTTGTTACTTCTAGGCTGGATTACTGCAATTCCTTATTATCAGGCTCTTCGAAAAAGTCCATTAAGACTCTTCAGCTGATCCAGAATGCTGCAGCACGTGTTCTGACAGGAACCAGTAAAAGAGATCATATTTCTCCTGTTTTAGCTTCTCTGCATTGGCTTCCTGTAAAATCCAGAATAGAATTTAAAATCTTTCTTCTCACATACAAAGCTCTTAATGGTCAGGCACCATCTTATCTTAAAGAGCTCATAGTACCTTACTACCCCACCAGAGCACTGCGCTCCCAGAATGTTATCTCTTGCCCTCTCTCTCTCTCTCTCTCTCCCCCTCACCCCCAACCGGTCGAGGCAGATGGCCACCCACCCTGAGCCATGGTTCTGCTCGAGGTTTCTGCCTCTTATAAGGAAGTTTTTCCTTGCCTGTGTCGCCTAGTGCTTGCTCTTGGTGGGAATTGTTGGGCTTCTGTAAATAACTTCAGAGTATGATCTAGACCTGCTCTTTGTGAAAAGCGCTGTGAGATAACTGTTGTTGTGATTTGGCGCTATATAAATAAAATTGAATTGAAAATTGAATTGAATTAAAGCATACTAGTTGGCTTAGCTGGTTAGCCAGGTTAGTTATACTCATGTAGTGTCACTGCCTCCTAATGGTAAACACAGATGAGAGACCAGAGCTGGAGGATCCTCCCATGACATTTGGATCCACTGTATGGGGGCATTATGGGTTCCCAGGTAGTTACAGTTAAATTGGGCAACTGTAAATGGCTAAACTTGGGTAAATCGGGGTGCTTTGAAACTGTATGCTTATATTGTGAAACTACAGTAGGGTATGTCTGTAAAAAGACTTTAAACATGTCATTGACAAAGACATCACACCAGCAGAGTCCATCTCCACGCCTCTCACTGCAGATTTTGTGCAACCATAGAGAATACAGAATTTTTGTTATTCATTTTTAGTTATTGGCAATATGACAGTATTTGAAAGCATTAGTGGTATAATTATATCCACTGAGCCACTATTGAATGTTAATGTTTTTCAAAATAAATGATAAATTGATGGATTTCTAAAAAAAATGTTTTCTCTGCTGCATTGAAAATATAGTGAACCATGTCCATGACCCCAAAACCAACCCGTTCTCACTCCCTGAGTCGTCACATATGGACTCATGGTGAAGTACCATCAGCGCCAGTTTGTAACACACTGCGGATCCCTATAGCGTCATAGTTCATCGCAGTGGGGGAAGCCCTGTAGCGTCAGTTTTTGACGGTAAAGGTAGGTATCTGATATTTAACAGAAAAGACTGATAAGGAGGTGGTTGGGTTGGATTGACAGACAGAACCTGGACTTTGAACCAAGAGAGCAGGGTTTGTGTCCCGTGTAAAACAAAAAATCAACAGTAACCAGGGTGTCAAAAAACGACACCAAAGGGCCTTGACCAAGCTTCAGTACGTTGTCGAGTCAGGAGTGAAAATGTGTTGTCAAAACTGAGGTACATACCTAACTTTGCATACCGCTAAACCCCTAATGTTTGCTAATGATGTGTATTTCATAATTTAACAGGTTACAGCCAGTGTAGTCCTGTGAAACGCCATCTCCTCATCCCCTCTTTAATGCTTTCCCTTCTCTCCTTTACAAACAAACAAGCACATACACTTTCATTCCAGCGTTAATCCACAAGATGACTGTTTTTGTTTTAGTGACAGTTTGGTGCTAAGCTGTTATTGCTGTGTTTATGCTGTGATATCGCTTTCAGAGGAAACGCATACAGACACAAACACCAAAAAAACTCTCCTTCCATCCCCCTAAGTATCTGTGTGTGTATTAGGTAAATGTCCCGAGGGTGTCTAGAGTCTGTGATCTCTGCTTGCCAAAATAATTCACTCTACCTCTCGCCCTATCGTGGACTCTCTCTTTCCTATCTCTCACTTTTTTTTTCTGTTTCTCATCTTATCGAACTCCTTTTTGAGTTTGTTTCTCTCTGGATCACATTCTGTGTTTTCCACAGTCACTAATAATTTAATATTGAATGTATATACTGTAATTATATACACACAAGTTTGAATCACCTCCAGCACCTCCAAAAACAATTTTCTCTCGTACATGTTTGGACTTGTTTGCTGGGCCTGCCAAAAAACAAGCTGCAATTGCCACTCATATTTTTGGAAGCAAGGACAGAAGTGGTAGAGAAGCGTTGTAGGATAGTTGCATGATCCAAAGGTTTGCTAATTTTGGAATTAAATGACGAGTGCATGAAATTAGAGAGGAGAAGATGTTGTTCAGGCAGAATCAACGTTGTGTCACAGCAGGCTGGTAAAAGTGGTGAACCAAGGACTCATCATTTTCCCACACTAATGGCACAAAATGAAGGGACAATCACTGCTGAGATCAGAGCAGTAGAAGAGGTAAGGAACAGTAGTTCCAAGGGTCCCTTCCTGAGACACCTCAAAGTGGCTTGGGCTAGGCTGTGGAAAACTAAATCTGATTAAATAAAGTCACCCAGGCAGTGTACAATGTGCTTCTCAGCCTGTTAAAACCTTCACACGTGGAAAAATCTACCATATGTTCTGACTGTGGAACCCTGGAGCACATCCTGAGCAGCTGCCTCAGGGCAGTAGGAGATCAACACTACAGATGGTAGCATGATCAACTCTTCCCATTTATAACCACTTCGGTATAAATGGGAAGAATTGGTTACATCCCTCAAATCAAGCTATCACCTTTATTACAAGGATAACGCAACGTAACAACCTGCTGTCTCGATTTTGTCTGAGGGCGGACCACAGTGTCAGACTTTGAAACCCCTTGTTCTGCAGGGGAGCAGCTTAGACCAACTGCACTAAATCACCTGCAGGAAACTTACTACTGCAGCTGCTGGTAGACTCCCTCTTCATATGCAGTTTTAGGACCATCATTGTAACAATTTCTCCCCGTGGAGGTGAAGTGCCTTTGAAAGGTTGCTTTTGACATCGAAAGTAATCTGCTACTGCTCAATAAATGTAACCTGGAGAGCTTCCTTTTTACAGTAGAGGATGCAGTCAAATCTCTGTGTACAGCCTTCAGCTTTTTGGGTATTGAGTGAAAGAGGAACGGCGCAGCCATTCGCAGAACCACTGAACCGGCAGAGTGAGGCTGAAAATGGCTGTGGCTCAAGAGAGGAGCACTGGGGGGACTGAGCAGTTGGCCATCTCTACACAAGCTGGGGTCTGATCAGCCTCAGCTGGTTCGCCTGGAGGAGGGCGTATGATGTTGAAATACCAAAAACAACAACTGATTTCAGAAACATCTCTGATGACATGTCCATAAGCATCAGTAAATTCACTTACATTGTGAGACATGAAAGCCAAGTCTGTTTGCTGATTGTTCTTATTTAATAAGCATCTTTTCTAGCGCAGCCTTCTTTTCTCTGTAAAGCATTTTATATCTCTAAGAAATGTAAAATTTAAAACAGACATAGCACACACGTCAATGGAAAAAAAGCAAATGTTATATGCATTTTAATATAAGCATTTTAATACACACTGCAAGTGAAATCGTAAAAAGGTTATGTGGGCTTTTGTTTTTACTCCCCTGTGTTGCTCTCTTATTCTTCCCTTGCAAATCTCTTCTTTACCTCTTTTTGAAAGAGACGATGGCAGACAAAAGAGAAGGAATAATGGGAATATTTCTTTCTCTTTCATTACTTCTGTCTCCAGGATTATCTGATTTCAAGGTGACTACATGGTGATATCAAGACTGATGTTTGCATTGCTGAACTTTCTCTCCTCTCTGTGTGCTGGACTAAAAATAGTTGCCACCACAGTATAATCCAATAGACAAGACAGGCGTGCAGACCCAACCACACACATACACACCTCTGACTATGTGCCTGGAAAATTTATATGGAAAAACATAAAGCTTCACTATAAAGGATGAAGCAGAGAAGGAGAAAATCACAAAGCTTTACTATGAGTTGTCATGGGTGGGAGAAAAGGGAGTGAGGAATAAAGAGGAACATATGGAGGAGACAGGAAGGGAGTAGAGATGTCAGTTTTTCAAGAAATTTTTCAATGAATTCAGTAGTATGTAATTTGTTTGAATTAAATTGAAAACAACCCATATAACATAGCTTCATACTACTGCAGAATATGTCTTGAGATTGTGGTGCGACCATCATGGCTCCAGGTTTGTCATTATCCTGAAAACCTTGTCAATGGCCAATGGGCCGCCTTGCATGTAAATCTTGATATCTAACGATCGGTTATGTCCGTTTCACAAACATAACATTACTGTTCAGATATTGAATTTCTCCCCACATTCAATTAAAATTCGGAATTCCGAATAAAAAGTGACAGCCTTATAACAGACAGAGAGAGCGATATGTCCCAGTTCATGGGATTCCTCTTTCAAAATCTGCATTTCAAGACCACATGGATGATGTATGTAAAGTATGAGAAAGTAGTGAGAGTAACAAAGAGAGAAACAAAAGTAGAAGGGCAGCTTGAATGAATTTAAAATTAAAGGATGGATGACATACAATGAAAGAGACAGAAAGTAATATAGAGGGTGTTACAAAGTGAAAAGGAGAAGAAAGACTAGGCTGCTGTATGGCAGAACAGTGACTGTGTAATGTCTCCATTAATGACAAAGTAGTTCTTTATGGTTTTATGGCTTGATAAATGAGCTGTAATTGACAGAAAGATCATTTATCTGACCACTCTGCAGGGTAAGAGCAGTTCACCTGACTCTCACACACATACACACAGTGTTTACTAAAATTTAATCTTGTGTCTTTACTGAAAAGTGTTTTGAATAGAGATGCTCCAATTCAACATTTTCTGAGGAAACTTAATAACTAAGGATACTGATGAAGAAATCAGTAAAAACATCTGGCTGATACCAATCTGGTGCATCTCTAGTTTTGTATTAAAGCCATTTTCATTTTTTATATATCCTAAATAGAAGTATCTGGAGGTTTATTAATTTTCCATATTGTAAAATTGTGTACAAACTTTTATTAAAATTTTAAATATTTATTTATTTTGATCCTAGTATATACAGAGAATGACACTTATCAGTCCACTATCAGACCTACTGTAGTTCAGATTAACTTAAATTCATAATGTAAAAGCATGTTATACCAACAGTTAGCAATCATCACTCCTAGAAAGACATTAAATTAAATTGTATTGTCTCATTTATTCTCTCCTTTTAAAAGTAATGTTTAATCAAAAGCATATTAAACCACTTTGGGGTTTAAAAAGCTGTAAAATAGGCAATATAATCCCTAAATTTGGTGTGCTGGATATTCCTTTACAATCATACTGTAATATAGATCAATCTTACACTCCTCAGGTTGTTTTCAAAAATCCATAACATATTCATCAACCACTTTTCTTATGACTGGGTGTCAATACTCTGCACTTCCAAGGCACTGATGGTGTCTAAAATAAAGTTCTTGATTAGTTGTTAACGAAATAAATATTATACTGTGTTAGTTGCCTTCCAATAACTGTTGTGACTGTTGTGTAGTTTGCAACTAAGCAAATTTACTGCATCTTATCTACCCAAACACACACACACAACACACACACACACACACACACACACACCAACAATGATAAGTAAATCATTCTATACAAGTTTCTGTATGTTTGTATGTGTGTAAATGTGTTTTTTTCTCATGAATTACCATGTAACTGGTTTGAGAATTATAGAATAAGCTGCAATGATGGTAATGGTCTTCTGTTTCTGTTGCTCTCATATTTCTTCTCAGTCCCTCAAACCAATTTTATTGTCACAGGCATTTCTTCCTCCCCTGATTTTATGTCATGATGTCTTTTCTGTCACCTGTTTTGTTATCCCCCAATCATTCTATCACTTTCTCTCTGCTTCTCTCCTCCTCTCCAACCATTTGGAGAGGAAAGCATTTTCCAGGCCCTATCCCTGTCTCTATCATTATTCAACACTGAATGTGCTCTGTGTATGGGTCATGCTGGTGTATATGCATTATTCCAATGTGTGTGCCACTTGTCCCCGTGTGTTTGAGTGTATTATGCCTGCAGTGATGTGTGACTAATTTAAAAGCTGGTAGTACATCTCCCCTTTAACACAGCGGCTAGAAAGCAGGGCAGAAAACACACTCACACACACACACAATGGGACATGTTAGACATATACTGGGATCACACAAGGCACAAGGTTGGAAGACACACACACACACACACACACACACACACACTTAGTGTCAGCACGGTAATGAAATGCTGCAGAGGCGATTAGTTGGCTTTACTTCCAGAAATGCACATTGATGGGCATTGTGTGTGTGTGTGTGTGTGTGTGTGTGTGTGTGTGTGTGTGTGTGTGTGTGTGTGTGTTTGTTTAAGTAGAGACAGAGACATAGCATTGGCCAAAAACAGGGAGGAGGACAGTGTGAAGGAGAACATGTTAATGGTGGCAGTTGTTGTCATTACCAGGAAATTCATTGTACTATAAAGAGAAGTTTGTCAAATAATTTCACACACACACACACACACACACACACACACACACACACACACACAGTGTCAAACAATTGGCAAACATTTTAATGCTGCATTTGTGAAGGTAGTAATGGGTTGCTGGCTGGGAGAGGAAGAGAAAAAGTCCTGTTACTGTGTCACAATGTTAACCATAGCACTGACTGTACATTTAAATTTGAGACTGTGTCCCTGGCTTAACAGAGCCTGGGATGCAAATTTAAATCATTACTGATGTATATATAAAAAATAAAAAAAAACATGCCACTCCCATATTCAGCTGCTACAATTTAAAAAGGTAAACCCCAACTTTTTAAAAAGTCACCTCCATGTCTGCAACGGCAGATATGATGATCAATACAACATGCAGTCAGTAAGAGTAGAAACACACAAAGTTACGAGGAAAAGGTTGGTGAGAAGATCCACCAAGCTGTCAGCCCATTGCTGTTGGTTTTTTGGCTCACAGTTAGAAAGTGGGAGCTGCAACTGTTATTACATTTATTTGCAATAAATGTTTTTCAAAAGGGTTGAACAAGTACTTGGTTGAAACAAGTAACTGGTACAGATAATGTACTTTTTATAAGGTCCAGTATCATCAGAGTACAATCTGCCAATATCTGTTTTCTAATAAACTATAAAAATAGGGATTTTTTAAAATCAAAAACACTGCTCTGAAGCTCATCTAAATTCTGAGGTTGTTCTGTAATAGTTTTCTAATAAATATAGCAACTTCTGATCAACCCATACCAATTTCAGGCTTAAATAACAGTCCCGCCCATGTCTGTGTTAAGCCCCGCCCATTCCGAGTATGGACACGGATACAGATTATTCAATTTGTTAAACAGATACAGGTAGTGGTGTACTCGCTCACTCATAGTTCTCATGCTAATTTTTATTTGAACTATGCATTCGACACTATAGCGGGTATTTGGACTGGTAGCTTCTAACCTTGCCAGTCCACACTGCAGGGGGTTTGGCATCCTCTGAAATTAAACAACGGGCTGGTTGCAAGACAAATGTGCTACATTGTCCTACACAAGCTTTCCAGCCTGTTAAAAAGAACAGAATGTGTCACGACTAGGCACATAGACTTACAGAATGAGTGAGACAGGCAGTGGTCCAAATCAGGAAAGCAAATGTATCCAAAAGGGAGCAGGCATGGATCCAAATTCCAATTAAACTGCCAAAAGGGTCAAAAAGAGGCAAGTTTGGAGGGGGAAGTCATGTGACGGAGAAATGAAAAAAGTCAGAGGGCATCTGGTGGACAGCTTGAGGAGGGCAGGTTTGGGGTGTTTGAATTACCTGGCCTGGAAGAAGCAAGTAGAGACAGAGAGCAATGCAGAGGGCTATGAATGAGAGAGATGTAAGGGGTGGTGATAGGTGTGAGAGACCCGGGTTCAATCACCCACTGTGACCCATCCACCATTGTGTCCCTGAGCAAGACACTTAACCCCTCGTTGCTCCAGAGGCGTGCGACCTCTGATATGTATAGCAATTGTAAGTTGCTTTGGATAAAAGCGTCAGATAAATGTAAATCTAAATCTAAATCTAAATCTAGAGATTGTGGCCAGGTGCTGGCAGTAGGAAACTGTACTTCAGTCAGTACAATTTTCAGCAAAGAACTAATATTGTGGTATTGCGGTTATATTTGGCGGTATGACTCTGTTCTGGGATCTCCCTGCCTTTCCATGCCATGAGGCAGGGAGAGCACCTCTCTGCCCATCCCTGTACATACATGGAAAACCCGAAGCAGCAGGCAGTAGTAAAGAACCCCTGTACAGAACAGAGCAGGCATATGCCAAATTACATAATAAGCAGATACAAGATGGTACTGAAACACCAGGTTAAATGGGATGGGGTGAAGACCGTATGTTTCTTGTCAGGCTGCACCTCTGGTGCTCGGTGTCACCACTGCACACGAACCCACATGTGGGCATGCACTTACACACAGCAGCCAGCGCAGACATAGGCTGCGGTGGAGACTGTCAAGTGAGGGCAACTCTGAACTACTCGAGTTGGTGACAGCTACCTTTGATTGGCACTGTGCTATGTGCAATAGACCTCACGAGTAAAAGACAGTACTTAATCGATTCATCTGTTTAACAAGCACAATATGAAAAGGTGTTATTTGACCTGCTCTGTCCGCATCTGAACCTTGAAAACTTATTTGTCTTGCTCTAGCTGCCTGCACTGCGTCTGTGTGGCTCTATCCATGAGCAGCAATATGGAGTTTGTTTGACTCTTATCGACCAAGTTTGCCAAAATCCTTTTCCCAACATGATTTTGATAATAAAATATACACAATCTGATCCATATTGAGGTGGTGGTGGTTTATGAGCTGTTGCAGAGGAAGCAGCAAGGGCAGGCAGCCAGGCTACGGCAGCTTAAATAATGCGCCTTGTATGGAATTTACTAATGAATGCTAGGAGATTAATTAGCTGAGCTGTCAGCTGATGTGGCTGGCGTAAGATGGCTGCTATCAGCTGATGTGTTGGGATTGTGAACTGAGCTTGACTTTGTTGCCTACCTAAACTAATGTTACATTTTATTTGTGTTCAATGCAGGTTACACATTGTTGCACTTGGTGTGATGAGTGTGACATGGAGGACTGCTACTAAAGCACATGCAGCTACACAGAGCCTATTCAAGACAATTTATTGAGTGTCTTGATTTGATTTGTTTCAAATCATTTTGATTACATTTACCAACCATTAACAACGTTTGGGTAGTACGATGCTAGAGATGTAGTTACCGTAATCCATTGTTATGATGTCCAATAGACTGCTACTTTAAAACTGTCAGTAGAACACTGATGTTGAAGATGTGTGTAAATGTTGAATAGGGTGAGCTCAGTCAACTCACATTGACACAGGTGTTGTAAAAAAAATCGCCAAGACAGCTGTTTAGCATAATTATGATGAAATATGCAAACACCGGTTGTCAACCTCAAACTGTCAAAATGTTCTGTGCTGAGTTCAAAAAATCCTGACCGTCAATCATAAGGAGAGCATTAATCAATGGCTTGCATAACTTTTCCTCGGACGGGTTGCACTAAAACTGGAAAAGTTGTACAAATGACTTACTGGAAAGAAAGGTAAAGGCAAATAAAATGTTGAAATACTGTACAAAAATAAACTTACTTTGTTTTTTGTTACCAGATGGGCTGACAGCTGCAAAATCTAAAATGCATACGGGAGGACGACGCCTGTTACATTTCAGTTGGTGGATTAATGGCATATTAAAGTAAATCTCCCTGAAATTGTAATAAGTAAGAACTCTTAAGCATCTGAGGACATGACTTGACATGTTTTCCAATTGTCTACTGGCAGCCATTAAAGGGGCTGTATGGAGTTTTTCTACTAAAATGAATCCTTTTTTTATTGCCTGTGTATGAAGGGGTTGTAATCTGACATTTAAACGATCCACCTGCCAGGTTTGGCCATTAACCCTGAAGGCAGGTATTCCTATTCCTATTCGAAAGGCTCCGGGTCGGATTTTCCGCGAAATCAAGTGACTGACACCAGCATGCGCGCTCCCGAGCCTCTCTCTGTGTCTTCTTTGCTCTCAACAGCGACGACACTGCAACTTACGACATGGAGTCTAACACTAAGAAAGACCTGCTCCCACCACAACACAGACTCCAACATAAACTCAATTTGTCAAAGCCTGCAAGAAATGATGTAACGGTTAAAAGCTAATGTGTAGCGATTTGTTCACTATCCCGTAATGATGCAGCCACGGGCAGCTAGCTAACGCTACAGTAGCTCGGACCCGCCGCTGTTTGCTTCTGTAGCGTTCAATTTATTGCCTTTTACTGATGGGTACACAGCTTCTCCACCTCTCAGTGGCTGTAACTAACATGACATAATATACAACACAGAGGAAGAAGAGCCATCCACTAACACTAGTTACAGTAAATTTACTTACTGCGGTCTAACTGCTATAAAGTGTGACACAATCTTATAATATTCAGTCCAGCTCACTACCCGTTTCATTATCATCCAGTACATGTAGCTGTGCTGACATTGCTGAGCCTCCGGTGACAGATTCACAGATAGTAAAGATAGTTACTGAAAGCAGCAGGCGAGCTAACGATGTAGCACGTCGGCTAAATGCAGTAAATGTACCGTGATCATGTAACGAGCGTGGATTAGTTCAACCTGCAGCTGATAAAACTATTACTGTAACGTTGCAGTGGGAGTTTACCTGAGTTCCCAGCTCTGTCTGTCTATAGCCGCTGTCACTTTGCCTTTTTTCAGGAGTACTGTGCCGATATGCCGCTGTCTCACTGCGCTGAATGAAGTAACATTACGGCGCCGGTGTTGATCCGCCTCTGAGACGGAACGTTGAAGTAACAGAGCCTGTGCATGTCTGAGTGAAAAGCCACAGCCTGCATGCTGCTGTTCCTGCGTTTATTGCAGGATTTCTGTATGAAAGCAGTTGTGTTTCGGATTCTGCTCGCTCATGAGTTCAAGCGAGCACGGGCACGAGCACACACCTGGTTGCAATCTTAAAACCGCACCGCTAGTGGTCGCTGGAAACTACATAATGCCCCTTTAAATCCATTAAAATATTATAGATGCTGGTGCTCACTCTAATTGTCCATTTTTTCCTGATTATCATGAATAGTTAATGAGAGTTTACAGCAGTAAGTATAGTATGTTTTCATGAACTGTGTATTGGCTGAATATCTGACATGATATGATAATATGTGTTTATGTGAAAAGGTCACAGATTATTACGTACTTAAGGATTCCCCACTGATCTGTTCTGAAATTGTTTGCAGTGAATATAATATGATGCAGTGACATGAAGTCTCACTGTTTACAACTTCAACCCATTATATTCTCTATTCCCCCAGCTCTCATTCTTCAGTACTAATCTAACAAAGCATCACTTTGATGATGAGCACTGGCTCTGTGTGTCCATGAGTGTGCGCACTTGATACTGTCTATGCTTGTAGTGGTGGCTGTATATGAGTGTTTCTTCGTGTGTGTGTGTGTGTGTGTGTGTGTGTGTGTGTGTTTATGTATGTATGTGCAAGCAAGTCAGGAGAAAAGCCCCTGTGGAATAGAAATCAGCAGAACAAAACGAGTGTTAAAAAAAGAGGAAAAGATGAATAGCTGTTGAAATAACACATGGGGGATGGGGGGTGTTGACAGCTCTAATTAAAATCCCGCCCATTAGCTCAGTGTAAATTGGATGATTTATTCTCCCAGGGGACTGACTGACAATCAAATGCTGGCGGTATTAAAACTGATGTATAAAACGGGTATTATCATGCTTGTTGATGTGAAGATAGCTAACAGAAAATTGCTGTAGTTTTGATACCACTAATTCCCACAACTCATCAGCCAATCAGAATCACTTTTTCTCCAACACAAGTGCTTGTGCAAATGCAGATGCATTTCGTGGAACTGGTACACAGATTTCACATGAATTTGTACACACATAAATATGACAGGACTATGTGGCATAATTAAATTAATACTAGAAGATACAAAAATATATTAATCAGTGATTCAATCAATATGAAATGAGGCAGTATTGAACTATGTAGATAATGCCTAAATAATTCTTCATATGCAATACTGCAAGGGGAAAAGTTTGAAGAGTTAGACAAAAACTTATGTAGAGGGTAGGGAAACAGGAGAAAGTTAAATGTGCTTCGTGTTTTCAACGGAGCAGAAAATGCCAGATCATGTCTGGAATGCTTGGGGTTTTTGGTTAGGAGGTCAATTTGATCAAGCTAGGGCAATATTCCTGGCATGCAGGGCTATTGACCCTTTTTCGCCATATTGCAACCTAGCATTGCTGCATTAGTATGGATGACGCTTGATTGTGACAAATGCTGTTGGCAAATTGTGACACGAGCCAAGACTTCCCTTGAGGAGGCATTTCAGTCATTGTCCAATGATGACGTGATACGATCATTAATTGAATAAGCAGAGAGGCATCATGATTTTAATTGTCATTCATAAGACATTGCCTTAGTCAAGATGTTTGGTCACTTAGTGGTCCTTCTTTAGGCTCTCTGGATGTGGTTTCTGATTCAGTTTCTGATTGCATCCTCCCAGTGTTGATCTACAGTATTTTATGAAAATGCACCTTTTATAATAAGTAATCATAATAAGCTTTTATTAATTAATTGTATTACTATAGTATAGACAGTAACTAATTAATGATGTTGTAGACTTATATACCTGCATGTTAGATTTAGTGTGTGTAATTTTTAGTTTTCCCCCTCCTTTGCTCAACTCAATCTATGACTCCACCCTTTGCATGCTAAGTTACCTATGGAGCACTGGAGGTACATCTCAGTCCCATTTTATGTCTCATGAGTTACTGTTAGTGTAAAATCACTATTTCCTTGCCGGTAGCTGCTATCTATTAGAATAGATTAATAGCCTAAATGAATCAAAGAACAGGTGAACAGGACAAACAAGGAAACACAAAAATACACGCATCTATTTTGTCTCAGCTGGTATGATATGATCTATGATAGCTTCACAAGGAAAAAATAATGGCTTTATGGCCAATTTTAAAACAATTACAAATTTTAATTAAGACGACTGAGAATAAAGCCCAACTATGATTAAACAGAGGTCATTAACTCACCAATTTGCATTATTACCAGCATTAAATTTGCATTAGTGTTAGTCGGGTGCAGCGATCTCCTGCTTGGCAACACATGGCTTAAAAGAGACGGCCTCTTTTATGGCTCAGTGGTGTTTATGTGTGTATGTTTGTGTATACGTAAAAGAACAACTGTGTGTGTGTGTGTGTGTGTGTGTGTGTGTGTGTGTGTGTGTGTGTGTGTGTGTATGTGAAGATTGGCTGAGTTATTTAGATCCCCCTAGTCCTTCAATAGAGGACTTCAAATTGATTTAGCTGAATTGCCTTTCAAAGCTACTTCAATTTCACCCCTATGCAAATTTACACTCCTCGTCTCTTTCTATCACTCATTCTTTTTCTCCCTCACTCACCCTGTCCCTCCATCTATCTGTCTTACTCCCCCCACCACCTAACTTTCCTTTTTGCCATCCTCTTCACTCCCCCTTTTTCCCTTGGCCTCCATAATCTCACTCCTTTCCAACCATATCCTTCTATCCTTAATACCGCCCCTCTTTATTTTTCTCATTCATTTCCCCCTACGCTACCACTCTCCTTTCCTGCATATTCACTCCCAATAAGAGTGAGCAGCGCCTAAGAGGCCATGAGTTAACTTAGCAGTCTCACAGCCAGTTAGTCACCTTGTCAGCAGAGAGAGAGTTTGTGTGTGTGTGTGTGTGTATATGTGTGTGTGTGTGTGTGTGTGTGTGCGCCTTTGAGTGTGTTAAGGTGTGACAGCGAAGCAGTGAATCATTTAGTTAGCTCCCCTTGTCTGCGCCGCAGTCTGACTCTGGTTGTGTGAGTGAGAGTGTGTGTGTGTGTGTGTGTCAGGCGGACTAAAAGACCTTGACAACATCAACACAATTGCAAGTCCATAAAATGGCGGCAACGTTTTAGCTTATGTACCTGGAAATGACTTCTGGCATAAACCGCTTGTCAGCTCTCTCTCTCTCTCTCACACACACACACACACAACCAGAGTCAGACAGCGGCACAGATAAGGGGAGCTAACTAAATGAACACTGGATACTCACACACACACACACACACAAACACATACACGACAGATACATAAACCTGTCATGTTGACAGTGAAGTTAACTAACTGATTCTTACACACACACACACACACACGCTCTTTTTTGAGTATACACAGGCAAACATTTATTGTCTTTAAAGCGCACACACTGTGTGCATGCATTCAAAACACACACAGTGTCTCCATATAAATCTGCACACACACACACCCCCCCCACCCCCACCCCTCATACACACACACACACACACACACACACACACTGGGGTTCACTTGCTGCATCTTTTACTGAGGAATCGTTAAATTTTTTTGATGGATTCAGCAGTAGGGGGTCGGACTGAGATAGTGTCTATTGATTTTATATTTGGCAGGCTGTGCTCTGGCCACTTAGTCCTGCAATATACCTAACTCTTCCTCGCTCTCTCTCACACAATCATTCACTGTTTCTCTCCCCCTGTATGCTTGTCTTACTCTTTACTTGCTGTCCTTCTCTCGTACAATAACCCTTTCCCTTTTTTCTACCTTTCTCTCACTCAGTAGATGTCTGTCCTCTTTTTATATCTGGAATGCTCCTTTATTTATATTCTTTCTCCAACACATCCCTCCTTCTTTTATTCGCTCTTTATATGCCTTTCTCTCTATAACTCTTCTTCTTCTGTCCATCTTCACTCTTTTGCTGTTTTCATTTGATTTTTTCAAATATTTTTCTTGTCTTTTATTATTTCCATGTCACTTTCTCCGTCTATTACATTCTGTCCTCCAGCTCCTTTCACTCCATTTCCATCTAATCCTCTCTCCTCTTTTCTGCTTCTTCACCTGTTTTACACCCCATCCATCCAGTCTCCCTCCCTCCATTCCTGCCATTTTCTGCTGCCTCATCTTTTTATTACCGTTTCCCTCTATCCTCCCTCCCCACCTTTTTCCATTCTTTTACTCTATTTATCTCGCTTCCCACATTCTTGTGCCCTTTCCGTGCTACTTCCCAATGCTTTTTGCTCTCTCTCTATTTCTTTTTCCTAAACATTCCTTTTATCATCATCCTTTATCAGCCCCATACATTTATTCTTTTTCCTTTTACTCTCTTTCACCTCTCTTTAAGACCATTAATCTGTTGTTTCATCTTTCCCCGACCTTTTTTCTTTCGCATTCCTTCATGTCTGTCTGTCTCTATCGCTTCTCTTTTGCTCTTTTCTAACTTTTCTCTTTCTTGTCTTCTTTCATTCTTTTTTTGTCTTGACAACTTGACAACTTTGCTATCCGTGACATTTGAATTGTCTTTTTGTTAAAATCCTCCTCAGTCCTCCTACAACTTGTATGTTCCTTTGTTTCTTTTCTTTTCTTCCTCCTTTTTTGATTCCAACACTTTTTTGTAGAGCTGCTTGCATTTTGGGACATTTTATATTACTGTCAAATTATTTATGAGAGTTTGGTATAATTACCATAAACTAATGAGACCATGGTAAGGAGGATTTGTTGCCTCTATTGCATGCGAGTGATGATGATGGCACATCGTAAGAGAATGTTGGTGACTGCTCCACCTCCCTTCGTCTATAATGTGAAAGGAAATCTAAGCCGTGTAAAGAAATCATTTTTGTGTCAAAAAAGGATTCTTTCAAGTGACAACTGACCCGATGGCACCACAGACTGGAAAAATCCAGATTTAGTGTATGTGGTGTGTCCCATTTTGAAGGAGAATTTGAAGCTTAGTTCTGGATTTTCAGTCATCGTTCAGAGCCCTAAGATCAACTTCTTGACACATAGTGGAGCCTATCGAGAACCAAGCAAGCAGCAATCTACAGCTTATTGTAACCATGACAAAAAAACCCGCATGAAAATATATAAATATTTTTCATTTCTGTGGTGGTCAGACTCAGGAGTGGACACACACTTATTGTCAAAGCGTAACAAAAGGAGTTTTCTCTCTTTCTCTTGGTTCCACTCTAAGAAGATTGTCTAGCCTAATGCAGAAAGAGAAATAAGTGAATCCAAGCTAGTGGTTACAGCCCTTGCGACTCATAACACTATCTGATAAACCAACCTTTATCATCTCAGGCGTCATATACAGGGCTTTGACAAAACCATGGCTCTTGTACGCAAAACATAGATTTTGCATTTGTATGATACACTGCAGTTTGCTATTGCGAAGCAAACACAAAGGAGGCTAGCCAGTCGACATGCATATATTTACTGACTTAGGTTTAGGCACAAACCTCTTGTGATGATAAATGTTAAGGTAAGCTGCCTCTGGGGACTGGAACACTAGCTAGCAAAATAGCTAGCTAGTTAGCACTACTAGTGTTTCCGGTCACCCTCTGGTGTCATATACAGACACGCCTGGATACGTCTCATACACACGCACCTGGGGGCGTCTCCTAAACATGCAGAATTTACGTTTTGCGTGAAATTACTACGCTTGTCAAGCGACAATATATATGACGCCTGAGATGAGAGAAAAGGCTGGATAAACCCTGAAGAAAGCTGCCTGTAATGCTATCTCACCCCAACCCCATCTCAGCAGCGAGGATAAGGAATTCCACAGCAAACGCAACTAGACCAGCACCTTGACATAAAGAAACAAGTATGCTACCTGCCTCCCTACCATTCCTTAACTCATGTAGCATAATTGTTATGCTGAGTCTCTTTCCCACAAAGTAGTAGCCCACTGGTCAGACTTACCAGCTAGCAACACAATCATCATAGCTACCTAGCCCTTATCTGAGTGGCTGGATGTTGCTGGAACAGAAGGGAGCAGTGGAGCAGGAAGCGACCGCGTAAGCCCAGGTTACCAGGCTAGTGGAGGCCGATTGGAAGAAGTGGAAGCAGGAGAAGAGGGAGCTGGGTGAGTAAAATCTGAGTGGTAGCTGAAGGGGAGGCTGCAGCTGCGGTGGACGTTAAGTGTGGTGACTTGCTCCATCCATTCACTGAGCTGACTCACACAGCCGTTCAAGCATCGTAGTGTAAGCAAAGTCTCATTTAGGGCTTGTTTGTGATTCCCCCTTTCATTTTTCTTGGACATATTGTTATGTTAGCTTTGTTGGTGGTCCAGGGTACCCACTGGCTTTTAAAAGTATTAAAGTCTTAAATTTCATTATCCAAAAATAAGGCCTTGAAAGTACTAAATTTCGTTTACCATGGTCTTAGATTTTTTCTTGTCCTTTCGTAGTATTAAATAAATGCAGTAACATCATGAATGAATATTTTGTCTGTGTGAGACTTTATAATTTCTTTACGTCAGTGTTCAGCTTTACGCTCACTGTGGAGTGTTTGAGGTACACAAGCTCTGGCACCCAACCTCTTGCACAAATCAGTCAGTTGTTAAGAAAACAAAACGTCTCTGATGGGCTACTAACAAGCTAAAGTTACAGTGACAGGTTGGCGGACAAGGCTGAGGGCAGTGGCGCTGAAATTAGCGCAACAAGCGGTTGCTGACTGGTTACGGCTGACTGGGTAGATGTGGGCCACATCACCAATCTGCTGGCCCAAGGTCAAATTGGTCTTCACATGATACATCACTGGGGTGCTACAGGACAGCAAAGCAGCATGATGTCCGATAGAAAATACGATAGTGGAGCACAAAAACGGAAAGCCCAACGGCTGAAAGAACAACGTGATCTTCTAAAAAAAATGCCAAAATTGACAGCAAAAAATGTCTCCAACGTTGTCCCAACACTGCAAAGTGGACACACAGAGGCACAGAAAAAGGAAAACACAAGCAGATGAATCTAATCAACCGGAGTTTGAGTGATCAGGCCGAGACAAGTTCAAAGCCACTGTTTTTATTGCTGTCATAGATTGACTTGGCGCAGAATTGGATCGGACGTAATTCTCCTACAAAGATATTCAGCATACATTTGGATTTTTGAACAATATCCCATCTATCTCCATACAAGAACTTCGTACAGGAGCAGCTAATCTCCAGAAGAAATATGCAGGTGATCTGGAGGACGATTTTGTGGACGAAATTGTACAATTTAGAGAATTTATTAAAGAAAACGAAGACACCTCAGCAAGGTCACTTCTGCAACTTATCAGAGGACGGAAACTACAATCAGTGTTTCCAAACGTTGATATAGCACTCCGACTGTTTATGACTTTGCCTGTAACCAATGCCAGTGGGGAGCGCGCTCTTTTTCAAAACTGGGACTAGTTAAAAATAGACTGAGATCTACTATGGACCAAAACAGACTGAACCACTGTCTTTGTCAATAGACATTCTGCGCCAAATTGGATTTTACCTGCTTCATTAAGGACTTCTGTTAGAAAAACGAGGAAGAAAAACTTCTAAAGGTAGGAATATGTATGATTGTTCTGCTGTTGATTATTGGTTGCTTTATGTGCTGCTGCTGTTTATGGCATTTGTATGGCTCTATTTTATTGGAATATTACACAGCATTTCGATTTGCCTCTGTCAGGATGTTGTGATTTTGCCTCAGTTAATAAGGAGCTGCTGCAGACGTTTTTGGCCTAACTGTTGGTTTAGAAAGATAAAATATGTTGCAGGTGTATTTTGAATACTTTTTTGTGGCATTGCTGTTTATAGTAGGCTAATGTCTGAATGTGTAGACCTGAGTGTTGTACTTCAGGCGTGTAATATAGGTCTACCTTTTTACACATGGCAGTAAATAATTTATTTTCTGGTAAAGCATGCTTAGGAGGGGGCCACACAAAACGTAGCCTAGGGGCCCATGACCACCTTAATCCGCCACTGGTTGTGTGAATGGAAACATCAAACTAACGCACATTAAACTTAAATCACCTAGATGCACTGGTCACGGCAACAAGGGAAAAAACAAACCGGAGCCCAACTTCTTCCCCCCACTGCTTTTAAGCCAATAATATATAACACTATATTTCAAGCAGCATTTAGATGCAAAAACCAAACAGGATGAATAATCAAAGCAGCAATTGACATATTACTTCACATTACCTTATCTAGCCAAGATGTAACTAATTGTAACAACTCATACCACACAATTTTTTTGTATTTTTGATTTCACCCCTTAGGAGTTATTTTTGCACAAATTGTATTAATTTCATAGGTATCATTTACACTGTGGATACTGAAGACATGTCTCCATCACTTTTTTAAAGCATTTGTTAAATATGGTCTGAAAAATGGCTTGTAATAAGAAATGTTTAAAAAAAATGAAAATACTTTGAGAAAGGTTCATTTGCACAATAAGAAAACATGCAATGCAATGTAAAGACAGAACAAACAAATGTGCATCGTCCAAAAGAAGTTTAAGCTAAAAAATCTTAATTACTTAATTTCAATAAAGTACAATTCTACCATAAATTGGTGGACAAAATGTCTCCAGAATGCAGGAAATTAAGTGTTTAGTGCTCAATATTTTGTAAGGGAGGACCAACAGACAAGCCATCTATATATTTCAGCATTGAATATTTCATCAAATATGATCTTTTTTTCGTGAACCCAATAATGTGAATCGTTCATGTGGGCTAAGTGTATCGTCACACCCCTATTCTGAACCCTTTTCTCCCCACCACTTTTCAACACAAAGTGACATCCTTAATTCATTTTATCTTATCAAAGTATAAACACACCTCAGCTATAATGTGTTAAATATGAATGTAATATAATAAAATGCTTTATGAAATTCATGGAAATTCGTAAATAATTTTCTTGGGCTTAAAATTCATACAAATTTTCTATTATACAGCAGTAAAGTTGGTATTAAATTTTATCCTTGGTGGTATTAAAAAGGTCTTTAAAAAAATCTTAAATTTAACATTGAGAATCCTGGGGGTACCCTGTGATCAAACTCATGAGCAGACAGACTGGTTGTCAAAGTGTAACGAAAGAGTTAATTTACAAGCTGATCATTTTGCAAAGGTTGTGGGGGTGAAAAGGAATCTGGAGTTAGCAGATGGAGGAAGTTGTGGATATGGTAGCTGGCAAGTTGTGGCTTGTAGAGAGTGGCTGCAGGAGCAAAGATGCACACAGCAATGAAAGTCACGGTTGGTAAAACAATCTGGCGCTGGCTGTCTGCAACCCAGCAACTTTAAAGCTGAGTAGTGATGAGTTGATTTCCACCAGGTGTGTAGGAGAGCCAGGTGCCAAGAGGATAGCCACGCCCATATGCAAAAACACAGAGAAACACACACACACAACGGCAAAGAGAGAGATAATTTGTTTCAATAAAGTTGAATTGAATTGGATTGAACTGAGAGAATACCCCAAAACACAAAACTATTCCCAAGTCACATCAAAACAGTGAATAACAGTGAATAAAATAAAAAATAATGTTTTAAACATAACAAACACACATTAAAAAAATGATTAGAAAAGATAACAAAGTTAGATCATAGTTAGATTATGTGTTCTTCTACTCAATGAGACTGAGTTGTCACAAAAGTGAAGCTTAAAGCATTTTCAGCATTTGCTTCACCATTTACCAATCCATTCTTTCAATCATTTTTCACCGCTTACCCGGGTTGTGGTGGCAACAGGCTAAACAAGGTAACTGATATGTTCTTTTCCCTTGGCACGTCCCCCATGTCTTTCTGGGAGATCCCAGGCCAGATGGGATTTGTAATCCCCCCAACGTGTTCTGGGTTTGTCCTGTGGTATCCTCCCAGGATTTCCTCTGCAGGGAAGCGTCCTTATCATCTCTAAGGGTGAGCTCAGACGACAATGATTTCCAAACCCATATGAAATGGGAACTATAACAAAAAGCTATCAGATCCCGGATTAGGGAGACCAGGGCATTCTCAGGAATCCAGTACTGGAAGAGGGGCTCACTGGCAGGTACTTTGGCACCCACGGCCTGTCAGGCTCAACCCGATGATGAAATGGTGCTGCTGCCCTTGCATGATGACCCGATGCCATTTAGCCATGGTAGTTGTCATTTGCGTAGCACTGGCACACAATGGGAAATGCAGAGCAAGTCTGGCCAAAAGACAGTGTTATCATGGTTTCCATGTCATAGTCATTAGAAACTGGTCAATCAGAAATCCAAGCTCTACCTTTCAAAATGATGTTTCTTTTTTTTACTTCATACCTTATCCTCTAGCCTCAAGAAATTATTCAGATAACCAATTATTTACACAAACAGAGTGCAGACTATACTACGAAAGGGATGGTGTCAGTGCTTTACTTTCCGCGTATGTGTATGTGTGATGTGGAGTGACTACTGTGTGTGCGGCGTGTGTGTGTGTTCAGTGCTAATATTTGCTTTGTGTCTGTCTTTACTGTAGTCAGTGTACCATCACACCTGTTTGAACCAATTAACTGAGTTTACTGAGGTGATTAGATCTATATTCTAATACCAATATAAGTAATCCTGGAGCGTAATGGACTGTCACTCTGTGCCTCTTGCCATTTCAGTTCACATGAGACTCTCCTGTCTTCTTTTGCCCCTCCCTCACTCTTGGCTTTTCATATATTGTTTTTCTTCTTTCAGCTTGTTAAGTTTAATGAAGCAATACTTTTTATTCTAATTTTATTCTTCTTAGTAAACTGCTAATACACATTTTACTAAACCAGGTAATAGTGACAGGTAATATTACAGTTAAAGTAGACATTATGTGGAGACAAACCTTATCTGAAGTTCATTATTTTATAATCAGATATTTACCTGTTCAATTCACTGATTTGGTTACCTCGTGTACTTTAAATTGCACCATTGTTTGAATCATGTTTTCTTACTTTTGCAGTTCTTTTGTGGTGGATATAAGTTGAAAATAAATCACACTTTGTTGCTTTTCAGATTTAGAGAGCATCAATTGTGTGAACAGGTGGGCTGTGGACAGTGATAAGAGCGATAGATAATTACAGAGTTAGGTCAGTCTCAATATTAATGAGTGCACACAAAATTACTCACACATGTATTTTGGGATCTATATATGTATATCACTCTCCACAGAAATATTTTTCAATGCACACAAAAATCCACAAATAAAAAATAAGGTTCACAAATGTATTTTTGATACACACAAATATTTATTGTCTAAAATAAATGTAATAGAAATTAAAGATACATTAACATCTACAGTTTGTGTCAGACAGAGGCCTAAATGAGGGCCTGCATAAAGGGCAAGTACAAGATGGAAAAGGATTTTTATAAACTTTTAATCATTCAAAGCTACAATACAAGAGTCAAAGAAGTACAATATAGGGCTGTAAATGCAGTATGATAGATCAACATTGAGATATTTGAGATATTAAGAAGCTGTTTTATAATATTGGACATTGTGTATATGTCTGTGGATGTAACGCTACGTGAGCACATTAAATGACACCCACAGAAGTACACATTCATGATTAGAAAGAAGAAGGAGCCATCTGATTCCATCAGGCTACAAATAAAATGGCATTTATGAATGGAGCCATGGCAGGGGAGTCTAAAAAAACTTTCACACAAATGCAGTTAAGGTCACAAATGACAAGTGGTTTGTACATGCAGGTTCAACAGTTTGTATATAAATGTAACAACATTCAAATATGTTTTTGATGCAATACATATATTTGTAGATTTCCGTTTACACAAAGAAATAGTTTTTTGTGCATTAAAAATATTTTTGTGAATCCTTCTGTGTACATTAATTAATATTGATAATGATCTGACTCCATAGATTATGTTCACATGGTAAAATTTCTCTTCACAGTATCCCAGCAGGCCAGACTGAGACTAATAATCTTAGAGTTAAATGACAAGTTACTCTCTATCATCAAAAGCATTCAGTTTCCCCCCTCAACAATCTTAAACTTGGTAATGATACAGGGGGCATAATCGACGTTCGCTGTTCTAGTTGTTTTCCGTCCAAAAACAGTGGTCCTTTGTGTCAACAGAGACCATCTGGCGGGCCACCATCATGGTGAGGTCGGATTCGCCAGTAAATTTTGTTTCTGTGGTCAGATTGAAGTAGAGAAGAAGAGTTTGCTTTGGCAGAGGCGGTCTTTATCGGCCTCTGCTGGCGACCCGCAGGAGCTACACATACATGCCGGATAGCAATCGATTCGTCTCTTCAATACGAAGAGAAAGAGACCACTTACAACCTGTAGGATGTTCTGTTCTCAAGCTGTCACCTGTAAAGCATGGGAGGGCTTTTGGTCATATATATTGACTGTTTTTAATCAATATTTCAATGTTTTGGAAGCTTTATGTTATTTGGAACGTGGCTGTATGGAGAGAAATAATGTTTTGAAGATAACTCCCAATAAAAGTGGACATATAAACAGTAAATATGGCCAAAACAAGGAAATTCCCCTGGTATATTTTTGAAAGATTGTGTATTAACTGTTGTATATCAGTTTATTTTCATCAAATTTACAGTTACAGTTGTATTCCAGGTGTATTAGAAGATATTCAGGTGCATTACAATCTACCTTATGATGGTTTTGATGGTTTATTGCATTAAAATATAGCTTTTTTTACCAGGCAAGGATGAAAATATCATTTTTTTTTCTATATTTCATCTCCATTTAGTCCGTAATGGTAAAATAAATATGTTAATGTACAATGGATTTATTTAGCTTCTGACCTTTCAAAGGAGACCAGAATTATGCAGGCCTAATGGTCGAGGAGATATTACTGATTTATTTTGGACATGTTATTTTAGGCGTTTTTCCTGGAAATAGGTGCCAGGGTCCATGCAGCAAATCAGAGATTGATGCTTTTCATTCATTGGATTTGGCATTTCTTAATCCTGTCTGGTTGTTGACCACATACCATGAAGACAAGCACAAGAGCCCATGTTTTCTCTTCGGTCCTGGTACTCTGATATTGCTCTAACACAGTGTTTCTCAACAGGGGCGGTACCGCCCCCCAGGGGGTGTTCCAAGGACGATGGGGGGAAGCTGGAAGCAATATTTTAGAAAGGGGTCCGCTGTGCTGCTTTTGGGGGGTGTTTGTTGGATGGAAATTCTAAGGTGAGTTTACACTTAAGATTCACAACAATACAAGTTTAAACTTTGAACTACTTGCAAAAAATTGTGGTCTGCAACATTAAAACCTCCCAGTTTAGTCCACTGCGACTGGATGAGACTGTGCATTTTTTCTCCATCAGCTACTTGTGGTGCAGCTTCATGCTGCCTTCAAGGGAACGGAAAGTCAGAGCATCATCTCTAAAATTTTACCCACATTGCGCTTACTGTGTAAACTCGAGAAAACCGATGCTCTCTTTCTAGGTGGGAAAGTGTTTATTTCTCTGAGGAATACACTGTGAACGTCGTGTTATCGCAGTGGTTACACATTTACAAGAGGGATTTTCTGCTGTCGGACTTACCCTGAAAGCAACTTTTCTGCGACACCAGCGAGTGACGTCGACCCTCCTCCCGCTGTGACTTCCAGACAGTTTCTGCCAAAGCGGACATATAGGTAGTTTCATTACGCTATAAAAATGTAACGTTAAAAACTGAAGCCCTGTCTCGCTCTGTTGGGGACTGTTAGCAGCACTTTATCAGAGATGCTGAAGTTAAGGTGTGTGGAATTATTCGTGAGCTTTCTTCACAGGTGTTGTCGGTTAGTTTCGTTCTCATTCAGTTTTGTCTGTCAGACAGCGAGGGGATACTTCGAGCGAATCAGTAACATAATGCAGTATAGGGCATGTAGTAAAATATTATGAATTCTCTTTAAATAGGCTAATGACGTTAGTCTCCTATAATGCCTTTTTTTCTTCATGTCAGAGAACACATCTGTGGCAGAGATTCTGAATTGGCAGAAAGTTTTGAACATGAGCAGATAAGTTACAGTGTTTCCCATATGTTCATTTATTTGTGGCGGCCCGCCACAATATCAACGCTGACCGCAACATATTGATTTTTTTTTACCAGGCCTATTTAAAATCGTATTTGACTGCAGAGCTGCAGGCAGCGCGAATTCGCGGAGCACATCCTCTCACTCGTCCCTCTCTCTCTCTCTCTCTCACCCGTCCCTCGATCTATCCTCTCTCTCCCTCGTGAACACAGGTGCACAACGCAGCCAATGTCGGAGACCCAGCTAATAGAAGTTATTAGTAAGCATGTAAGGGGCCTGGCTAACAAGGAGAGCTTAGTTAATGTTAAAATACAGCTGGGTTTTCGAGGCTAGCATGCTGTACAGCTGCAGCACAGTTACACTGTCATTCTGTGGGAAACACTGACAGATGAGCCAAAGTCCGGTCAGTTACTGAATTAAAATGGATTCATTTATCACTGAGATGAAAAGGGACCATAAACACATTTAAATAAGTTACTTCCCTACAAAAGAGGAGGTAAGACTTAATCATGTGTGTTGACTCAGCAGGGATGATATTAAATAAGTTGATCTACAGGTGAAAAATATTTAAAAGCAAGAAAAATGCCTGAGAGCCTCACTACATTGTATTCTATTACAATTATATATTTTGAATTGTCACCTTTAATTTTTTGACATTTCCACCCTAAATCGGTGCAGAAAAGGCAGAAATTAGGGGAGAAATCTTCACCAGAATGCAGGAAATTAGATGTTTAATTCTCAAACTCTTCTGGGGGAGGACCCCCATACCCCCCACTTATTAAGTGCCCCATCCAAGAAAACAGTATTTTGCTTCATACACAGTGTCTGGGATGAGCATTCACTTATTAGTTAAATATAATTACTTTTCACATGGCTTTTTTGTTACCTTTTCCATGTTTTAAATAACAATAGTAACAATACAAAAAATCAAAATATATTCAGGGCAAATAGTCAACATCATTTTTTGATGGGGGGTGGTTAGAGATGTGGATAGTGGATAGGGGGGTGCTGGCCCAAAAAAGGTTGAGAACCACTGCTCTAACATGATCCAAGTTTTTTTGGACTTTGACCAAGAAGTCAGCATAACTCAGCCATTGCGCCAAACATTATGACCATCCCTTTTTAGATATGTCTCTAGCAAGTCCCCCAACTTAATGTAAGTGCAACAGTAAATCACTGGAGTACCCCTTTGAGAATATATACCAGGGTTAGCAAGCTTACCCCAGGAGAGCAAGCTAATTTCACCTAACTCCATGCTGGTCAGAAATAGTTTAAAAAGCCCTCTTCAAACCTGTTCCAAAATGTCACTATGTAACTTTTCTGACAAAAAGCTTAAAAAGAAAAATAGCTTAACATACTACAGCCCTCTCCACCCCCCCCACACACACACACACACACACACACACACTGCCTGCCTCCTTCTCTTCAATGCTATCCCAGTCTTTTAAGCATGAGCAAAGGCATCGTTTTCCAGTCTGTTGGTTGTTCCTTATCATGCGTCAGTCCAAATAACCAAACACAGAGTCTGACAGAGCAATCAGGCAGTGACAACAAAACACAGGGAGAGTTTTTAGCCTTCTGTTTGTCTGCCTGAAACAAATGAAGCCAGCAGGGGCACTGGCTTACATCAGGGGACAGCTTGTTGCAGATAATGCTCTCATTTGGAGGGAAATTGACCCTGGGCGCTGAATCCGCAACAAGATAAGTCAGTCCAGCTAGAATGCATGTAGGACTTTATTGGAACAAGAGAGAGAGAAAGAGTGTAAGATGGAAAAAAAATGAGAAAAAATTGCATTATGGCAGTCACGAAGAGGAAGACAGAAAGAAACAAAGCAAGAAATAACTTTAATATATAATATGACCCCTGCTTACAGTCCACTGTGGTTAAGTAATGGGATCCTTCTCTTAATAGTTTAATATTTAATATAAGTTTAATATTATTAGTTTAATAATTATTAGTTATTAGTTATTATTAGTTAATTATAATTAGTTTAATTATTATTAGTTTAATAATAAGTTTAATATTATTTGTAAAGCATTTTTAATAAATCCATTCTTTCTTTTTATCATATACTAGACAGTAGTGAGTTGTAATATCACAATGATAATCATTATTCCAGTCGTAATATTATCATCAATTTAATAGAGTTCTTGCATTAGTAGTGAGAACAGCAGTAGTATTTTCCTCCCAAATCAAGAGTAATGTATTCAGTCATCATAGTAGTTGCTCTCCTCTTTATCAGCTACCATGTGGCCCTTTGCTCTTTAGGATCACTGATTACATTTACATGCACACCAATAGGCCAACTACTGGAAGTAATCAGCTTTAGGTGATTTTTCTATTACACTTGCATAGTCCAAAGTACTGTAACACAGTCTCTCTCATTACCCAAGTATCTGTGCTCATACATTTGGCGATGTTGTTATGACACGATTATGACTCAATTATAATCATCTCAATATTACAACTAAAACCGCCTCATAAATATCATGATAGATTGTTTTTAAAATGTTTGCCTTGTTTACATAAATGTATGGAATATGATTAAATCTATATCTACTCAGAACTTAGAATAAACTTACTTTTCCCTAAACAGTGCACATGGACGCACTTAGATTGGAAGTCGGGAATACCCCCCCTCACCCCCACCCAACATGACTAATATGGTATCACCATACGCAGCAACAGTTGGCCTCAATGGAGTCATGAAAAGCACAATTTGTTAAATCAAAAAATAATCTAACATTAAACCCCCAGATCTGTGAATGTGTTCTGTACATTCTCCATGTCAATTTTGAATCAACCAGACTCACTCATCATGGATTTGAACATTTACATGTATACTTAAACACATATAGATACTAATAATTTTAGTTAATATACTACAGCTTACAAGTTAAATACAAGTTCCATCATACTTGTACTTCATGAAATACACTGTGTTACTATGTAAAAATGTGCTCAAACACGTACACAATTAAATTCTTAATAATAGCTCATCAAAGCAGGTACAGCTCAAGTACATGTTCTTGTGTAGTCAGAGTAAGACTTTTAGTACACTGGATAAAATGAAGCTTTATTAACTTTCATCCTGGTATTTTTCCACCCAGAATTCAATGCTCATTTTCTCAAACAGCTATTGGTACACTGTTTCGATTTTTCTTTTCTCCTCCTTAGATTCTACAATGTAACAACAGTCCTGTAACGTTTTCATCTAGAGGGCAGTGGTGTGCTTGAATGCAAATAACTGTGTATGTGCGTACACATGCAAAAATGCTTGCAAGTGACTTGATGATATTTAACTAGATAGAGTGTTTGTGTTGTTTAAATGTGCTCACATGTAGCTAGCCAGTATGTAATATTTAACTAGCATACAGGATGTATTTGGCGGTGTTTGGTTAAGCAGACGGAGCGTGCCTGCAGGGTCCTCCAGGGCCCAGACCTCTGTGATCCCATTACACCAGTGCCACCAGGACACTCAAGAATGTAAAACCTCTAGTGTACTGTTGAAACCTCATACATACAGCATGAAGAAATGCAGTCGTTATTTTTGTACTTTTTGCTCTTGAAATGCCAAAACAGTACTCAATTTACACTGTAGTCATGATAGAATGTTTTTCAACAGAATACACAGTTGATTAATAAGCTTTAAAAAGTGACATTTGGAGATATGAGATATGTGTTGGACACCAGTGAGAAACAGCTCAGTCAATTTGTATTCAGACAAAGTGAAACCAGGCCAGACTGACACGAAATACTAAACACTCATGGCCCTTCAGTCTGCTTATATTGAGAGGGAAAATGTCACTTGGAATCACTAAAACAGAGCAGCCACAGCACCAGGATTTCAATTTTGGTTGGGCCAAAGTCATTTTGACTGAGCCTTTTAATTACAGAAGTTAACTGGTAGTCTCGTTAAAACAGAAAGGACTGATATCATGCTGTGGAAGGTGAGTAGCATGTCTGGTTGATTTTGACACATTCAAAATCTTTTTCTAAAACATTTTCATGCCAAAATAGCTTATTATTTACCCCTGACAGTAAGGACAAGCTCTTCCAGTAGAGCATAGATTGCTCAAATTGTGTGAAAATGAAAAATATCTATAATGTTTACTTTTTGCTGTGTATGTGTAGACCAATACATTCATTTAGTCAACACAGACATTTAAATTCTATTTAAGGAAGTACCATCTTGTTTGGATAATCTGGCTGGATTATTATTTGGTTAAATTGATTGCAGAGAGAGAAAAAGAGAGACTAGATTGACTTTTAGAAGAGAAAGCTGGTCCTGGGGTGATGGTAGAATACATCCAGATGGTGATGGAGTCTAGGTGCTTGAGGGTGAACTGAAAGGCCATGTTTACTGTATTGTCTACAGACCTGTCGGCTCTGTAGGCAAACTGCGGGGAGTCCAAGAGTGGGTTTGTGATGGATTTCATGTGGGACAACAAAATGCGCTCAAAAGACTTATACCACAGAGATCGGGTCCTGTGGTCTGTGGTCTATTTTTGGGGACAGGGATGATGGTGGAGGATTTTAAGCAGGCTGGCACATGGCATGTGAGGTGTTGAAATGTTAGTAGTTTTTCAATGAAATCACTTATTAATAAATTACTTTTGTACTTCATTTTTGTTAATTACTAACCTCACTTAGAAATGAACAACTCTGTTGCTTGACCCTTTAAAACCTTTTAGGAGCTTTAATTTCTGTATGCAGGGAACCGGTGGACCATGATGTGGTCAGAGTGTCCCAATAGTGGGTCCCGGTAAGCCTGCTCGACTGTATCACATTGTGACAAAGCAGACACCTCCACCTTTGGTTTTGTCAGAGAGATCTGTGTTGCTCTGAAGAGTTACAAGCCTACCAGCTGGAGCACAGAGTCCGGTATCGATCTACACGGCTACGTCTCTGTAAAGCATAAAACAGAAGATGAATAAAAGTTACCAACAGCTAACGGTGTGCAAAGTCTGCGTCGGCAGAGGCACATGAGGCTCCTCCTGGTGTCTCACTACATGAGCCAAGGTAAAACCACCTTTGACTCTTTGTTCCTGGTATAATCCTCCACGCTTGTCTACTGAGTAGTACTATTAAAAAAGCACATCAAATCATTTTATTACTCCTCCAGATTTTTGTACCTAGTGCAGGACTCACATGGGCAAGTATCTTGTCACCAGGCAGCCTCCTCAAGCTCTAGAGTATCAGTCAGATTAAGAAAAAGACAAATTTGTTTGCTTTTACAATCTTTGGTTGGCAAGATTTAAAGAATTTTCTGTGAGCTCTCAATGCAAGCTTTAAATGAATGGTTATTGAGGAAAATACACATGGATGCTCTTGTATCTTCTAACAGAGATATCGAGCAACGATGGTGAGGAAGACGAAGACAGAGAAAATGAAAAGAACAGCAAAAAAGAGATGTATTGCAATTGAAGAAAAGAGCTAAGGTGATTGTGATACATTTCCATTTAGATGGGAGAGCAGAGTATTCTGAGGAGAGGGACCGTGTTTTGATGTGAATCACTTTTCAAAGCCATCACGTTAAAATAGAGCTTGTATTTTGCATCTGCATGAGTTTGAACCCAAACTTTCAAGGACTACATCATAAAAACTTTCCCAAACCCTTGGACTCCCGGGCAGACATCAAAAAGAAGCGGTAATGTAATATTGTTCTGAGAGAAAGAGTGAGTGAGATGTGAAATTGAAGCGATTATTTCATCTTTGTGTCTTGAACGAGTGTGTGTGTGTGTGTGTGTGATTATATTGAGCTGCCCCCAGGCTTTGTGGTTAACCAGCAATTTCAACATTTTTTGAGATTGTGATCATTAGCTATGTCCATGTTCACACACTAGAATGAATCTCAAATAGAGATTTCTGGGTTTAGCTTAATCGCACATAAAGATGACACGATGTAAAAACTTTGTTTTTATGTCACTTTTGTAAATATAGGTAAGTGAAAATAACCTCAATGTAAAATAATAACAAGTTAGACACTAACGCTAAAGTGACAAAGAAATATAAGAGCTCTAAAGTGGAACATACCTGTCAGTGACAGTAGCTTGTTTTAAAGTAATGTTACACATTTATCCTTAAATGCCTGTGAAAGTGTAATAAAGGCTGTATGTACAGGGTAAATGTTTGCAACATAAAGTGCAAATGAATCTGTATACCAAAAAGTGTTCAACACAGTATCCAGTGTGTTAAATAATTTTCTCTAGTACACGCACTGAAGTACTTATGTGTGCACGGATGTGTGTGTGTATATGTTTGTGCCCCTAACATGCAAAGTCATTTCTCCATCAGCAGTTTGGAGGACCTTGGGGTGACTGTGGTTTATCTCAGTGGCAACGTCATCACCATATTGATGCACTAATCAATGTACTCTAGCATCCATCACCATGGAGATGCAGAGGTCTAGCATAGAAATGTAATTTCAATTTTGTTACGTGTCACTTCCCTCATAGGTTTTAAATGTTTATAGCAATTTGTGCTTTCTTTTTACATAAAAAGATCAACTAGTATAAAGAATTGTACTTTGGAGCAACATGTTTGTATTTAAAGGTTGAGGAAATGATGTATAATTATGCAAGTAAGAAGGATGGATAATCAATATGGAAAATATTATACCACAGTACTGCTTGAAAATTGTTTATGTGAAGTGATTTCTTCTGTGACTACACAAGATGGACAAGCTGAACTTACACTGTATATTTGCGCAGTTGCAGCATGACTCATACTTTCAAAAGTGTTTAGAAATCAAGGTTTGTGTCCTTTTCAGTCTCTGAACATTTCAGTCAATAGGTGAGTTCAACTAAATGTGCATTGGTCATCAAAAGCATGAATCATTGTCTACTAATGAGAGGAAAACAGAGGTAATAGAAATAAGATTAGTTTGCAGTGTGCCTTTTTCTTACACTATTATCAGTTTCTGTTAAACAACCCATCATTTACCACCATATTGCAATTTGTTTTGTATAATTATATCATAATTACAGAAGTGATGAGGCAGTCATTTACAGAGTTACCATGAAGTGAGTGTAATTACATAGTTTGATATGCATCTGTGAAGTTTCAAGGTGGTTCTGTCATTACCTGCCCGCTGCCTTTGAACCTTTTAAAACCTGATTCTATTGAATCTTCCACCCTACTTAACAGAGATAAAACTACAAAGCAATGTCTTTCGTAGCGGCTGAATATTCCCTTGTCTTTTTATTGTACCTGCATTTAAAGGTGGGTGGCTGTGAATGCATCATTTCAAATTCTCTCTGTTCTTGTATAAAATATAGGCTTCCTCTCATCCCTATTTCTTTCCTGAACTATAGCTAGGCAGAAAAGTGATTCTTTTCCTAAAGATTTTAAGGAGGGAGACAGCGCAATGTAGAGAGCAATTAATGCATCAAATGATAGGAATCTCCACACAGCAAAAGGCTCTTTTGTTGCCGTTTATCAACTACAATATGTGTGTGTTTGTGTGTGTGTGTGTGTGTCTCTGAATAATGATGACAGCATCATTTCCTCTTTAGAAAGAGATTGAGCAGGAAGAGGAGGGAGTTGTGAGAAAACACTTAAGAAAGTGGAACACAGTGGAATAGTAGAAGTGTGGGAAAGGGAAGAGGAAGGATGAAGTCCATCAATTTGTACAATAGTGATTCAGTTTATGAAAGCAGTAACATTCACTGAGCTGCTCAGACCATGTAATTTTATTTAATGACAAGATTACCTCCATTAGGCCAGTCACTGAAGGCCAATGTCGTAGATAGATAGATAGATAGATAGATAGATAGATAGATAGATAGATAGATAGATAGATAGATAGATAGATAGATAGATAGATGACGTGGCGACTTAGGAATAGCAGAAAATGTTGTGGTTTGCCAGTCTAACTTGTTAATAGCTTGTAGACTGAAGCTTTCAGTGTTACTCTGGTAAAAACACTACAGTTTGTTCTGCTGTTGTATGCATTATGTGTCTGGAGACTCCTCATGTAGATTAGTCACCCAACCAACATATTTTATCATTTACAATGCAGCAGCCATCTTATTGGTTGCAAAAGTATTCCAACAGGTGAAATGCTACAGACTCCTATAAGGATCGTTCTGTATGTTTGCTGGATGTTTGGTCAGATGGGAGGCTGGAGAAACAGGTACTGCTACGACTTGGGCCACAGAGACACCTGCCTCAGCAGTGGCCTCACCCTTTAAGTCTTCATCCTTTTTTTGTGTCTATCTTTTTCATTATTAATGAAGTTGTTCTTGTGCTTGCATATACAGTATCTCACAAAAGTCATTCACATTTCTGTAAATATATGATTATATCTGTTCATGTCACAACACTGAGGAAATGACACTTTGCTACAATGTAGTGTGTACAGCTTGTATAACAGTGTAAATTGGCTGTCCCCTCAAAAAAATCACATCACTCAGCCATTAAAGAGGTGGTAATATGCTCATTTTCAGGTTCAAAATACTATTTAGGGGTTGTGCAAGAACAGGTTTACGTGGTTTAATTTTCAAAAAACACCATATTTTGCTGCAGCTCCTCTTGGCACCAGCCAAACTACAGGAGGTAACACCGTCGCTGTTGCCGAATCACTAAGCTTGTCTATCAGATGCTAGAGGCATCGCTTGGTTACATTTTCATAGGCCAACTTTTGTATTAAAACTGAGTTTTTTTTGTTTGCTGCTTGGGATCCAGAAGAGGAGGTTTTTGTTGAGATAGGCCTATAGAATCTTGTGGATATTTGAACTGAGATAAGGACTCATTCATGGGGGGGTTGTGGGTTTTGTATTGAGCAATGACTGTATAATACACTCAAAGGTACCTTTGAAATAACTGGTTGTTATGTGAGGTGGAGTGATGGCTATGATTGACTGTCATGTGCTGAAAGACATGGGTCCTTTGTGCATGCAAACATGCATGTAATGTTTTAATGTAAAGATATCGAACACTGAATTACAACATAATTTACATTAAATGATGCGTAAATACGCTGAATGTTCCTTCATTTAGGGCATACATTTCATAAGTGGCCGCTAACATTGACAGACAAAAATAAATACTTTTGGAAAAAAAAGTTAATTTCAGACCCTGTCAACATACTTGAGCACTTAAGCTTTGACGCTCTGGCAGAAGTAATGCATTTACCACTATACTGGTGATTCTGTGAAATATTCCTTTAGACTTACTAAAGTACTGAGAATTAAGGAGTTTGTCACCTGTGCAGTGACTATAGCGTTGCTTTAAGACAAACTGTTACAGACAAACATGGAGACCTTCAGACGGACAACTTGGACATGCAAAGCATCTCCAAAGCCCTTTACAGAGAGGTTGATGTGATGAATGGAAGTCAGATTGATTTTGGCCACACACAATGTCCTCTGTGTATTGTGGCATTGGAAAGATCTGCCACACCTTGACATCTTTGATTCCTGTAGATCCACCCTTGGCTCTGAAGCCAGGTAACAATCAGAGCTAGGGTAAGACATTGACAGGTAGCTGGTAGAGGGCAGTAATGGAAGAGGGAGGAAATATAGGAGAAGAGGAAGCAATAGAGGAGAAGAGGACACAGCAGGAGGAGGTGATGAGAAGGGGAATGGGGTAACATCAGCGCAAGAGGGGGAAGAGATGGAAAAAGGAAAAATTGCAACTGTGGAAGAGAAGTGGAAGCCAGAAAAGGAGGACGGAGCAGAATTGTTTTCATACATAAGTGGAAAATCAATCTGTTAAGGGAATTTGACTGTATAAGACATATTAACCCCTTGACGCCTGATTTTTTTTACAATAAAAAAATTATTTGTGTTTTATTTGCTTTCAAGCTGTTGTTAAATTAAGCGAAGCTTGTTAATTTGTCTATAGAACATACAAAATATATTAATTTAGGTATGATGTAGGTATGATGCAAATTATTGACAACAGGCATAAACGAGAAATGAGGGCTTGCAAAAGGTTCCTACGTACGTATCGAATATGCACCAACAGGCATTGGGGGAATCCATGCGCTATCTAGGCTTGCAGTCTGAAAGGAAGAGTAATGATGCGAATTTGCGACTATCAGCATCAAGAGGTTAACATGCTTACATGAACAAGAGCAGAACAGTACATCTACAGTTTGGTCATGCACAAAACCAGGGCATGCTGAGTGGTTGGAAGACTCAGTAGTTTAGTGTAGTTTATTTCAAGTCAGTGCTACACACACTGTGGCATGATGCTGTAAATACAGAGAAACTAATATATTTTATTTATATGCAATATTTACTAAAAAATAAAGAAATCTATTTGTCATCAGTTTTTCATTTTTACAAGATTTACATTTTCAGTGGAAATTGAATTGGAGGTGAGAGCCACAAAGAGTGCAAAGAAGTTGGAAACTGTTGAGAGACACATTGTTAGTTTTGGTGGGATTTGTTGACAGTACAAAAAATACAGAATAATGCCAGCTTTATCTTTTAACTGCTGTCCTCAGGGGGATTTTAACACTGGACTACTGCCAGTGTTCACACACAATGCGATAATGCGAATAACCCCGAGATTACTATATCTGCATGAACCCAAAGTAAAAATTTTGCTGTGATTTTTTTGCAATACACGGATCAAAATGATGCTGAAATAACTACAACATGATGCAGATTTGTTAAACACACTAATTCATGCTTTATCAGATCTGTCAGCAAGACAGCAGAACAATAACTTGGAAAATGTTTTCTGAATGCAGTTCGGATCGAACAGGGCTATGTTATGCTAACTTGTTAACAGTAAAGTACGACAGCTAGAGTAAAGTAACAGACACATATTTTCTGAACTCACCAGGTAGTTCAACTTCCTCACTTTCTTCAAGCAATATCCAGTTTTGTCTGTTTTTTTTAATATAAATATAAGTAGTATTATCACAGAGTCTGGTGCCCACTGATGCTAAGAACAGCAGCGAACTGGAAACACATTGCAGCTCACTGCTGAGAAGCACCAGTGAAGATAAATCAATGTTCTAATCCAAAAATTAAAGTAAAAAGTTAATTTATAAAAGCAGTTAACTCTGTACTCCTCCCGCAGTTAAACGGTATAGTTGTAAAAGCATAATCCAGTCCAACTGCAGGTGTTCGTCCAAAAGCTGCAACGCTGCCCCAGCTCTCTCCTCCACAGCTCCCTCTAGCCCAGCAGCTGTCTGTTGGCCAGCGAAGATTGATGGTCCTCTGCACTGGATCCTCCGCACTGCCCAACAGGAAATTGCGCTCTCTGTGTCTTTGCATTTAATTGGAATGCACCACCCCCTACCCTTGCTTGGTTCGTTTGTTCGTAAATGCACCTTTGGCACAAGGCTTTGTTTTTGGGGACCACAGAAGTTGCATACTTTTTGTTGTTAACTTGACTGCAGTGCCCTAAATGTTGAAAAACAACGCTAAACGGGTACCCAGTGTGTTCAGAAGCGGTGCCAAGGGGTCTTGACCAAGAGTCTATATGTGACGAGTTGGGACTTCATCATAGAGCACCGTCAGATTAATGTTGGTGTTGGTCTGGAGCACATATCAGCAGACTTTACAGGGTCACGCATATGAACACCTCACAAGACAGTGGGTATTAATTGATTTAATAATGTATTTGAATACAAAGTAGACCAGTGAAGTAAGTGGGCCACAATTGCAAACATGCAAAAAAAAAGTTGGCCTATGCAAATGGCTAGTAAAGAACCTATCATACAAGAAGCTTTTGTTTAAAGAATCCATATGTATCTTCTTGAATTAATTCATTAATGCATACCGTAAAACTTCAATTAATAGCCATTAACAGCCATATCAGCCAATATTATCGGCATCGGCCGTTTATAACAGCAGATTTATGACTATTAAAAAAGAAACATAGATTAAGATACTTCACTCATGTCATGGGTGAAGTATCTGAATAGTTACTTTACTTCATAGTTTGCCCACCAAAGGGCACGCGGCACACTGCAGCTATTAACTGCACTGCCTCACCACAGAAGAAAACAATCAGCTTACCTACCACTGCCAACCTGCAGCATGTAGAAACACGCAGAGGGCTCCCGTTTTTCACTGCACTTTCTCGTAGGGTGACCAGACGTCCCGAAAAATCCGACAGTCCCAAATTATGAGCAGCTGTCCGACTCCTGTCCAGTTTGTACCAAAAATTAGACCTAACCTGAGTTTTGATTATAGCCTAAGTAATCATTAAATACTGATCATTGTGCAGTTCTATTGCTCCAGCAGGGGTTGCAGGTTATATGTAGGCCTACATTGTGTCAACAGCGTTGTTATAGCCACAAAGTAACACTCGTGCTCTTTTCCCCCTTTTGTTTTCTTGTGGTTAGCGGAAGTTATAGTCATGAGGATGGGAAACGTGTGTAGCTTCAGGTGTAGCTCGAAGTATCGGTTCATAAATCGGCTCCTTTTCGCTTTAATATCAGCATCAACATCGGCCCCAAAACGGCCCATATCGGTCAGGCTCTAGTGGGAACATTTTGACAAATAAATGCCTGCCTCAATTAAACGCCTGGTCTGTTTTTTATAGAAGTTCTTTGGATGTATTTATATGCCCTTAGTCTGTACGGGTCCACCGATCAAAAGAATCAAAACTGCTTTTCAGAAAAATTTATCCAAGTTGTGAATCCTGTCATGTGAAGTCCATTGCTCTCTCTGTGCTAACTTCTGTCATCCTGCAAAGTATTGTTTTGGACAGTGCATAAGCCATCTGTCAGAGGTAGATCAAATGAATGAGGTGTAATTGATTTTACATAAGCATTATTCTGTTTGAAATAAATAAACTCTTTAATAGTAGTTTCAGTTTTCCGCAAAAAGAATTAAAGGCCTGCACCATATAGATGCCTGTCCCAAATAAAGGCAGGGTCAATTCAGTGATTTTAGCGAATAAAAGCCTGGGCTATTAATCAAAGTTTTACATAGCTTTTAGATTTGCTGGCATAAACACTTCATGTGTGTAATGCTTTGGAGTCTTGCTGAGGAAAGCAGCCCTCTCTTAAGTGCCTTATCAAAGATCATTAACAGTGAACTGTTTTATTTCAATGGTCAGTATTACTCTGTATTATCTCCTACCTGTGACACTGATTTATTTTTTCCCTTGCCTTGACTCCAAGGGTCAAGGCAATCGTCTTTTATCCCTTGGAGCCTTTTATCCCTTCTTGGCACTTAGGCCTCCAAATTTTGCTTTATGTCTGTTGAATGTGTGAAAAGGAACGTGTTAATGCTAACACGTGTAAATGTTGTTGTTCAGTACAGTATCAGTACAAAAGATCACATGAATAAACAAGAATTTTGCATCAGAGCAGATTTAAATTTTGAGAAATGGCCAAAATCAAATCTTGAAAGAAGCTAGATTTTCAATGAATCTTACACCTGCAGTGTTCAGATTTCCTCTTTCAGAATGTGTGCTGCACATTACTACAGTCTCCTCATTTGCTTACACTCAAAAAACATCTAACCTGTGTCTTTGCACCATTGAGACTCTTCTAGCTCCATACACCATCGGTCTATTGACCAACACTGTCACTGCAAGTTTATGACACAGCAAAAAGACCATTTATACCACTTTACCATTGATTGCTCCCCTCCCCTCAATTGCTTCTAAATCCCCATGGGCCTTAATATAACTCCTTCTCCTGATGGACTCATATTATTTTGGGTTATAGAAAATAAATGAGGTCAGTCTGCTCCCGTGGTCATTGGCAGAATTTCATACAAAAAGTAATGCAATGTACACAAAGCTATTTATGGTCCTGTGGGAAATTCATCGCAACGGAAGACAAAACAGTAGAGCATTCGAAACATCAGCTAGCAACAAAGTTCACTCTCTAATTAAGAGTCCTGTCATCACAAATCTCTGATTTGATGATTAGTCTAGTCCTCTTTTTCCTTCTTCAAAGAAATTACACAAAAGTTGGTGCACATAGTCTATAATGCAACGTGCGCATTTGAAAGAAGAAATGTATTATTACTTATTATCACCTTGCTGCTTTAGACTAAAACTTTTACAGTGACATTTTAAAGAGTATACAGCAAAGTTTTAAAACACAGCAATAAACATGAATGATATTGTACAACGCACCATATACATAATCAGAAGTGTCTGTTGGGTGGTCGGTCAGCTTTGGCAGCCCGACAATCCAACATTCACACCAACTTCATGCAATGATGGCCCAACTGTGTGGAGAACATAACTGGGGTTTAAATTTATCTCTCCAGCTTTCCTTTTTCATTCTTGACATAACTATCCTTTAACACTATGAATGCCTTCCAGTAGAGACAGCCTAAAAATATGCAACATTATCCCCGTATCTAAACTATTTTCACGTTGGTTTGTTGCAGGTGAGGTGGGGGACCTCCACTATAAAATTCTGTGGGAAATCCTGTGGTGTCTCATCTTCTTTTGCTCTGTAGGAAGAAGTACAGGAATAGAAATTTAGTGATCCAACAGTGATCCATTTGATTACCCCGCCTTTGCTTAAGTGGGGCACAGCACCCCACATTGACTATCTCAAAGTGAATGAAGCGAAAAAGCATATGTATTGTTTTGCGCAGAGCCTTTCACTAGGAATGTTAATAAGTGTTGGCATTACACAGCATTGATTTCCATGTAGTAGGCAAATTTATAGTTTTTAAAAAACAACACATCAGTTTAATGTATCTTTTTAAAATGCATCTGTGTTTAGCATGCATGTGGTTTAGAAGTGTACACTAAAAATGCAAAAATAAAATTGTGAATGTGTTTGTCAAAACTCTGAGCAAACTTTCCCATAGACTGTGACTAAGTCATAGCATCTGACCACGGAATCTTAGTAAGTACTATAAGTATCAGAAGCTTTAAGCATATGGGACCCTGATTTTCAATTGGGCAACCCTTTCTAAAAATAAAAGCACTCAATGAGCTACTTCAAGTCATTTTGGATGAAAGTGTCTGCTAAATACCATTTAGTTTATTGTATTGCTGCCATTACAGCAATATGGACCTCACTCTCCCACTGCCCATTGACTTCATCCATTCCCATTGGGCCATCTATCTGTCCATTGACTGCCATTTAGTGTCAACAGGGCCATAACTCGTTAGCCGAGTGACGTTTAGACACTCAGCAGCTCGTTACAAAGGCCAGGGGTTAGATGGCTGTTGAGGGGACATTTCACTCTCTCTCTCTTTCCACTTCGTGTCAGTTTATCCACCTTGTTCTTACAGATACTCACTGTTCTCACTCACTGTACACACAGTACAGCTCTATCTGTTGTCTCACTTACTCTCTGCTCCCTTTCCTTTTACTTTAAAACTGCCGGTATCTATGTTTCTCTGTGAGTATCTTTAATGCACAGGCATTTATTACATTGATGCCTACTTTAAAGGGATAGATCTGGGTTTTTTAAGTGGGGCTGTATGGTGTATCCATAGTCAGTGTATTACCTACACGAGACGGTGGTTGGCACATCTTGAGTTTATCCTAAGTTTGGAAGAAGCATGGAGCCAGCACGGAAGCTAAGCAGTGTACTGCTGTGGACGGGGTAAGCAGCAAATTGTATTTTAGCCACCTTTAGACCTAAAAGAAAGCCCGCTGGAAAAAAAATCAGTTCAATTTTATAGTGATGGCATGTTCAAATCTTTCGACAGACTAATTCATTCAAATCTCGTTCATTAAAAAGAACTAATCTTTTTTTGTCATTCCGTTCATTTCGTTCATTTGTACTAGACTGGTTATTGTGGCGCTGCAGCCCTCTAGTGGGCGATTAAAAAACAGCGCCGTTCTCAAACACGGAAGGCTGCCTGGCTTGCTTTATTTGACAAAGTATAATGCACAAATTCACCTCTTGATTACTGTATATCATCATTATATAAAGCCCCCTGGGCCCACAACCAAATTCACACCATATAAAAACCACAGAATTATGTTGTCTATATGCAGTCCACTTCTCCGCCTAAATCATTCCATTTTCACAAACTTTCCCCAGTATACAACCAGACCAGCCATATAAAGGCTTATGTATATAATTACTATCATTATTTCTAAAGTGCTCATTCATACAGTAGCCTAACGTCCCTATGCATGAGTAAAATATTAATATCAGATTTGCAGTAAATATATTGAACTAATAAGCTTGATACACTATATGAATAAACATATCTCTGGCCTGGACCTGGATCAGCTGTTAGCTGTTTACAGGGCTAACGCTAACATTGCTATGTGGCTGTGTTTTAATGTTTTAATGACCAGGTCTGTTTGTTTTGGAGAGGAGACTACCTCTGAGGTAATTCAGCTCCCGGTAGAACCCTGCCAGGGCACTGAAGTGGAGCAGACCCAGAATAACTCTCATAAGCTGTTAGCTGTAATGTTAAACATTAGCAGGACTAAAGTTATGGTATGGCTGTGTTAAAACTATAACTTAGCAACTCTAACTTAACATCACTGCGCTGCAAAAACGTTATGCTTTATAAAATGCCACATAATTAACCAAATAGCTATATAATGTCAGTCCAGTGACTGTTACCTGACAACCGACCTGCCTCCCATTCTCCGGTGCTGGCAGTCACTCAGCCTGCAGAGTGAACGCAAGACTGAGGAGGACCCATGTGAGCGGTGAACGAGTCATTCATTCCTGCTCCACAGTTAGGGGCAGCTGTGGCTCAGGAGAGGTTATGCAGAACTCAGGAGAGGTAGAGCGGGTTGGCCGTTAATCGGAAGGTCGAGGTGGCCGTTAACGGAAGGTCGGCAGTTCAATCCCCGGCTCCCCCAGGCTGCGTGTCGAAGTGTCCTTGGGCAAGACACTGAACCCCGAATTGCCCCTGGCGGCTGTTCCGCTAGTGTATGAATGTGTGTGAATGTTAGTTTCCATTTGAGCACTTAGGAATGTGTGTGTGAAAAAGCTCTTTGAGTGGTCGAAAAGACTAGAAAGGCTATACAAGTACGGAGCATTTACATTTACAGTAGCTGTCACATGACAAATGAACAACTCAGACCTAGAGACCCACAGTTGAGAGTCGTGAACTAATCAATTCTGTTTTCTGTGCTGACGGAGATCATGCAGCTGCTGTGTAATGACTGACTGTAAGAGTCCAAGACTATTCACGCATGCGTGAAAATGAACAAATTACTCACTGAGACAACCCGTTCCTCTTGAGTCACATACAATATTAGGTCAAATGAACGAAACGTTCTTTGCACGACACAACACTACAAGTATATGCTATATTTAGAATATTTACTGCACTTTACCTTGCCATCAGACAACCATTTCCTTTGGAACTACATTTTCTCAACCGTAGCCTACACCTTCTGCATAACTTGCTCACACACTGTATAACATCACCAGAGACAAGCTGTTTGGGTCCGAAAGTGTTGTTGCGGGATCAGACTCAACAAATTTCACTTTTCTAAAGATTTAAAAGATGGTGTGTGCCTGTGTCAAGGGAAACTGACTATGTCCACCATATATCGTCCCCAGGGCAACAGCGTCGATGCTTCTCCCTGTCCTGAGGCAGCCAATCAGAAATCGCTCACATGGATCCACCCATACCAAATATCTTTGCACAAGAGATACATACTTTTTTCTTAGCATGTTCTACTTATTGAGACACCTATTTATTTATTTTGTGATAAGTGTGTGTTTTTATTTTCTTATTTAGGTCATTTATTTTTTGGTATGTATTTACAATTGCTTGTAAATATACAGTCCAGTGGCTACTACAATATGTATTTCAATACCTCATCGTGCATCACGAAAATAAAAATAGGAAGCGAAGGAGGAAGAATGAGACGTGGGGGGAGAGAGGGGGGTGAGAGAAAGAATATGTGTTATTGTGAAGATCTGTTTTACACAGACAGATGGAAAGAGTGAGAAGAGGGGATATGTTTTTTTACCATGACTAGCCAAGCAAGACCATTGATTCCACTCTCCACTTGCTGAAACACAGAGCAGACAGAATGTCAATCAATTGGGCCCTCTTTTTCCCACTCCATGCCTCTTTCTTTCCTTGTACATCACTCACCATATCCCCCTCTACCTTGGGTAGTATTTAGTCCATCCTTCAGTTTGGTAAATATCAAATGTCATATTCATTTTTAGCCCTGTTGATATTTTTCTCTGTTTTGATCAAGGGTTTTGAAGGGTTATGATACACAAGAGAGGGCAATAATTTATCATTCATCATTGGAAGACTTTCTGGGGAAGACCTGGTCTGATTCGGAGAGACGGCATCCCTCTTGGGAAGGAGCAGTTCTTATTTCTAGAAATCTGGCCAAGTTTATTAGCGGACCAAATCCATGACGACCCAGAGTTGAGACTAGGAGGCAAAGTCGCAGTCTAACACACTTCTCTGCCCTTCTATTTTAGCAGTTACCCACCCAAAACCCTATGCAGAGTCGCAGTCTAACACACTTCTCTGCTCCTTCATTCCAGGAGTTACTTAGTGAAAACCCCATAGTGACGGTGTCTTTCCCCCAACCATTGAAATTATTTAAATCAAAGGTAAACAGAAGGGGAGCTGTGCATAAAAACCTCATAAAATTAAAACCACAAGAGCAATAGTGCAAATGAATAGGAGAGTTAAATGTCTTAAACATCAGATCTCTCTCCTCTAAAGGTGTACTAGTAAATAAACTAATATCAGATTATGATATTGATTTATTTTGTCTTACTGAAACCTGGCTGGGTGATGGAGAATATGTGAGCCTAAATGAATCCATCCCTCCCAGTCATATTAATACTCACATTCCTCAAGGCACAGGCCAAGGAGGTGGAGTCGCAGCTATCTTCGACTCTAGCCTACTAATCAGCTGTAAACCTAAACTAAATTATAACTCATTTGAAAGCCTTGTTCTTAGTCTTTCACACCCAAGCTGGAAATCACTGCAACCAATTCTATTTGTTATAGTGTACCGAGCACCTGGTCCGTACTCTGAATTGTTATCTGAATTTGCAGATTCATTTTGTCAACTTTAGTCCTTAAAACGGACAAAGTTATTGTAGGAGATTTTAATATTCATGTGGACGTTGAGAATGACAGCTTTAGTACTGCGTTTATCTCTCTATTAGATTCCATTGGCTTCTCTCAGAGTGTTTGTGAACCGACTCACTGTTTCAACCACACCTTCGACCTTGTTCTGGTATATGGTATTGAAATTAAACATTTAATAGTGTTCCCACAGAATCACTCTTTATCTGACCACTGTTTGATAACTTTTGAGCTTGTATTGCTGAACTACACAAAAATACTACAATACTACAATATGTATTTCAGTACCTCAAAAATTTCTATACAAGATGTCTGTCTGATATTGCTATAGCTGAATTTAAGGATGTGATTCCATCAGCTCTAAATTCATTATCAAGTCACAAAGTAATGGAGGACTCCTATGCTAATTTCTGTCCCTCCCAAGTCAATCATCTTGTTGATAGTGCTGCAGGCTCGCTACAAATGACACTCGACTCTGTAGCCCCTCTAAAAAAGAAAATACTAAAACAAAGACGGTTATCTCCATCATATAATACTGAAACTCACAAATTAAAGCAAATATGCGGAAACTTGTGTCACGATCCTGTCCTGTGTGCTGGGTTTTTTGGTCTGAGGGTTTTGGTTTTGCATGTCAGTTATGTCACCTGTTCTGAGTTTATTCTTATCTGTTTATTTTCATTATTCTGTTATTTAGTCTGTGTGTTTGTTCCATGTCTTAGTCCCCAGTTCTGTTGGTCCCGTCTCTGTTCGTACTCCGTCCTGTTAGTCAGTTGTCATGTTCCTGGGCTTTTGTTCTGTTAGTTCTGTGTCTGAGTTCATGTTAGTGTTTACTTCTGGTCTGTGTTCTTGTGTGTTATTTTGCCCCATGTCTACCTGAGTTCTGTTTTGTTCTCAGTTTCAGTCTGTGTTCCTTGTGTGTTTATTTGTGATCTGTTTGCTGGTGTCTGTTACTTCTGTAGTTACTCTGTTCCTTTTGCTTGTCCACTTAATACCTTGTGTCCCAGTTAATGTATGGTCTTGTGTTTTGCATCTGTGTGTGTCTCTGTTTCCCCCCAGCTGTCTCTCTGCCTGCCTGCTTGTCTGTTTTCCATGCTGTCTCTCTGCCTACCTTGTTAGCCCTGATCCCACTCACCTGTGTTGCTCCCGCCCTCCTCGTTAGCCAGTGCTTAAATGTTTGTTGCTTCTGTTTAGTTGTTGCCCGCCCGCCCGCCCATTTGACTTTATCGTTATGAAAATAAACAACTAACACGGCTGTTAGTTCTCAATATCAAGCTAGCATATTTATATTTGATAGGTTTTAAAGACTGACTTTGATTCAGTAAGGAGCTGGTTAGCTAACTGTTAGCAACAGGTAGCTGTGCTAACAGCTGCGGTAACATTGGGCAAAGCTAAAAACAGGCTGATACACATTTTCCCGTTTCCATCAGTTACACCACACGAACGTGATTTTCGTGTTAGACTTGTAACATGTACGTTGTTTTTCATGTTAGAGCTTCCACGGTGACAGCATTATTGTCTCTGATTAGGACTGCACTCCAGAGCAAAGCACAGACCGGGACCGGCCCGGGGTCAAGGCGAAAGCGGAGGAGGGAGGGCTGCCAGGGTCCGAGGAAGAAGAGGCGGGACGGGGAGGACGAGGTACAAGCCCAGCAGCACATACCTGCATCAAGCTTCACACTCCAACAACAGCATATGAACAGGTATGTATATTTTAATATTAGTCTATTATCTCCCAGTGTGCTTGTCTCAAAGTTTCTCTTGTGTTTCCCCCTAAGCCCTTTGGGTGTCAAAAATAAAGTGCTGTGTAATCACTATTATTCCTTTTTTATTATTGTTTACTAATTAGAACAACTACAGCTGTGCTCATCTGTGTCATGTACATTGACCTGGTGTGTAATGTGGACTCAGAAGTCCTGTTAGAGAACAACAAGCCCCTGTTGAATAAAAATATCTGATCATGTTGATGAATGTTCTGTCCAGTTACACATAGGGATGAGCGAGTACAGCATTATCTGCATCTGTATCTGTTAACCATATGAATTATCTGTATCCGTATCTGTACTCGGATTGGGCACCTAGCCCGGAAATGGGTGGGATTTAACCCGGAAGTGGGTTGGGTTGTCTCGGAATGGGCGGGGCATTAATGGTATGTTATTTTAAGCACGCAATTTATATGGGTTGATCAGAAATTGTTATATTTATTGCTGATTAGAAAACTATTTACATGACAGCATCAGCACTGAGCTTCAGATCAATGGTTTTGATCACGATAACAAACTATCAAGTTTTGCAACAATGAATACAACACATGCGGTTGCAATTATGAAGTAAAATGTAATGAAAAAGAGTTTTCATACTCTTTTTTTAACTTTTAATTTTTTTATGATCAGTGTGATGATGGGTTTTTTTTTGGTTCTTTTTTATTTATTTTTATTTCCACACCAGAGGCCTGCACCACGAAGCAGGATTAGAGCTCATCCAGGTAACTTCGGGGTTAACGGTGGGTTTTCAGTACCACGAAGGTGGTTCACTTCTTACCGGGGTAGATCTCCATGGTAACTTATGCTGAATGGCTAACCTGCTCCGGAGCAGGTTATGTTCCAGAAAAGAGATTATCTCTATGAAAACGCCGCCTACTGACCAATCAGCTCTCTGGAAAATGACATCACAATCTCTAGGAAATCCCACAGACTGTTTTAGCCAATAGGCTGTTTATGTTTGCATCCTACAGAGCCTGATTAAAAGCCTTAGGCTAATGTTGCCTACAGGTTTTTACAGTACAGCAGGATCAGCCTACTTACTGCCTTTAAATGTGTTTAATATTTTATTTGCTCTAAGTCCGTTTCGCACAGCCAGATGCAGCCGTTAAATAAATGGATTTTATTTTTCTTATGTGAGGCTGAATATTATGAGCAGTTTGGTAGGGATATTGAAATACTAAATTTTTATATAAACGTAGGCTGTTTATTTAGGTTAGTATAGCTTTCTTAGGCCGACTACAGAGACTGTAGTCATGTTCCATCCCACCTTTTGCGATTTGGGACGGTGAGTTTTCTGCAGCCTAAATGTTCAGAGTCAGCCTTTCAGACACTATTTGAGCACATTTTATGGCATGAAGGGATTTTCCGTTTCATTGCTTCATGGAGTTAATTTATAACAATGTTTTGAACATTTTTGTGTGTGTTAAATAAGGGAGAACGGCTTGAGTCTTTTAATGTGGAAACGCCGACACACAGCCGAGCTGAAAGAATAAGGCTGATGGCCTATTTTAATACAGCTCATAAGAACACTTTTTATCAACGCATTATTATAGACTACGCCTGTCCATTTAGGCATTCACACTGTCTGTGATTTTCTGTCTCCTTGCATGTGTCAGTTTCAGCCGTGCTACTGTCGTATTTCTGTAGTGTTACAGTTTAATCCTCGATCGTAAAATATGACGCTCTGCTGACAGTGGACCTGTTCATGTCTGTTTGGCCATCTGCTGCTAACACCGCCTCTTTTATGTGAACGCGCTCCCGGCTGGATCGGGAAACGCTGGGTTAATTTACCGAGTTGATAACCAGCTTTGTGGTGCCCCTAAACCCCTATTGCAATTGTTGAGGTTAGTGAAGCCAGATAACGAAAACATATCCTGGGTTTGTTGAACTTGCTTAGTGGTGCAGGCCAAAACTACCTAATGATAGTGTGTGTGTGTGTGTGAGTGAGTGAATAAGAGAGAGACAGAGAGAAACAGAGAGGGGGGGTGTTTGTGTGTGTAGCTTAATTTGTAACATAATTTAAATAATTTAAATCATTTATTTATACCACAACTACCTTGCTTTTGTTTATAAAATACAGAAAGAAAGTGTCAGACACTCAGTGCCTCAAGTCAAAAAAAACTGGTTAGAGCCAGCTGACGGTTTTAAAAAAAAATCTCTGATGACCGGCAGAGAGAGAGAGAAAGTACTGACACAGTCAGCTACCCAATGAGGATTTTTATTCAATCCGAGCACAGATATTGGCTCGTATTACTCGTATAATACTCGTACTCTGCAAAAATGCTTTATCCCTACCGGATACTCGTTTCAGCCGAGTATCCGGCTCAACTCTACTAAAAATGATGCAGAAAAACTAGTCCATGCATTTGTTACTTCTAGGCTGGATTACTGAAATTCCTTATCAGGTTGCTCGAAAAAGTCCATTAAGACTCATCAGCTGATTCACAATGCTGCAGCACATGTTCTGACAGGAACCAGGAAACCACTTGTGGTTCCTAGAGTCTAGAAAAAGTAGAATGGGACCCAGAGCGTTCCGCTATCAAGCTCCTCTCCTGTGAAACCAGGTTCCAGTTTGGGTTCATAAGAAAGACACCATCTCTACATTTAAGAGTAGGCTTAAGACTTCCCTCTTTGATAATGTCACGATCCTGTCCTGAGCTTGTCTGTGTTAGATTATTTTGGCCATACCTTCTCTGTATATTGATATTGCTTTCTCTATGTCTGGGTTTTGGGTTTCAGTCCTGTCTATCTGTGGTCTTGTATCCATTCTCCTGTTTGTTCGGTGTTGTGGTTCTGATCTGTCCTGTTATCTCGGTGTCTGCCTTAGTACTCGTTTAGTTCTGTCCTGTCCCTCATGTCCAGTTCTCTACCATCATGCTTAGGTTCTGTTTGTCTGGTTGCCAGTTTCATTTATTATCTGATTTGTTCGTTGCATTCATCCACTTCTGTAAGTTACTTAATATCTGTCTTGTCTTGTATCTTAGTTCCTAGGTTGCGTCTTTAGTTCTTAGTCCTGTGCCTTAGTTCATGTCTTTAGTGTTTACTCCTGGTCTGTGTACGTCTGTGTTTTGCTCATGTCTGCCCTGAGTTCTGTTCAAGTCGTAGCTTTGGTCTGTGTTCCTTATTGTTTAGTTGTGATCTGGATTAGTTTATTATTTTCATTACTCTGATCTGTTACAATTTACTTTGACATGTTTTGTGTTCAGTACTTGTGCTACAGTATGTCTGTTCACCTCCAGTAATCTGCCTGTCAGCCAGTCTCTCTGTTTTCCCCTTCTGTCTCTCTGCCTTGTTAACCCTGATCCCAGTCACCTGTGTTGCTCCCACCCTGCTCGTTAATCCCTGTGTATAAATATTTGGTGTTTCTGTTTAGTCCTTGTCTGGTCATTGTCGCATGTCTGTCCTGTCGTGTCACTACCCGTTACCTGTGTTTTGGATGTTCTTGTTCCCGTGAGTTTTGTTCTTGCCTGTTTGTGCATTGGAAATAAACTCCACCTGAGTGTCTTGCGTTTGGGCTCACTCCTGCTGCACTCACCCAGCATTCGTGACAGATCAAACTTATAGTTAGGGCTGGCTCAGGTGAGTCCTGAACCATTCCTTATGCTGGGTACACACCAAAAGATAATCGGGCTGATAATCGTAAATATTCAACATGTTGAATATTTATAATTTGCGGAATCCTCCCCGAGGACAAACGCACGCATGTTCTGGAGATTATCATGTGAAACGAATCAATATCTAATCAGAAAGCGAGATGATTGAAGACGGAAGCATAAAGCATAAGAAACGCAGTCATGGCGCAGATTTTGCGAGATTTCCTGTGTTCACGGTCTAGACTCGGGCTGAAAATCTGTTCATGTGTGGTGTGATGTTTTTGTCAAATCATGGCACGCCACACATTATAGGAGCAAAACTGTTAAATCTAGGATTTTTTCTCCTCATGTTTGTGGTCTATCACATTTTAGAAATCTTATAAGATGTAAAAAATCCTTTGACGTGTACCCAGCATTAGTTATGCTGCTATAGGCCTAGACTGCCGGAGGATTTCCCATGATGCACTGAGCTCCTCTCTCCTCTTCTGTCTCTCCCTCTGTATGCAACCTCATCCCATTAATGCATGTTACTAACTCGACTTCTTCCCTTTCCCATAGTCTTGTGCTTTCTCGTCCCTCTCGTCTCTCCTCCAATCACTTCTTGCAGGTGATTCTGGCTCTGGAGCCGTGGAGTCTGGATCTGTGGTTGCGAGTTGCCTGCTGCCCCCGTGTTCCTGCTCGACATCCTCTGCTGTAATTATTCTTACTAGTCTTATTACTATTATTTACTGTTTTTATTATGATTAACACTACTATAAATATCTGTACCATTTTTTCATTCAGTCTATAGCAACATTACCTTTACTGTCTGTACCTCTATCTGTATACTGTGTAGGCCTCTCTCTCTCTCTCTCTCTCTCTCTCTCTCTCTCTCTCTCTCTCTCTCTCTCTCTCTCTCTCTCTCACACCCCAACCGGTCGAAGCAGATGGCCGCCCACCCTGAGCCATGGTTCTGCTTGAGGTTTCTGCCTCTCCTTGCCTCTGTCGCCTAGTGCTTGCTCTTGGTAGGAATTGTTGGGCTTCTGTAAATTACATCACAGAGTACGGTCTAGAGCTGCTCTTTTATGAAAAGCGCTGTGAGATAACTGTTGTTGTGATTTGGCGCTATATAAATAAAATTGAATTGAATTAATTTGAGTTGCAGTGTAAAGAAACTGGTCATTAAGCTGTCCCTTGGCTTAAATAATATTGGATTTCAACTGTGTATGATAGTGACACCTGCGACACCGGGTGACCCTTCCAAGGTGTACCATGCCTTTCGCCCTATGTCAGCTGGGATAGGCTCCAGCCCCGCCGCGACCCTGTACGCAGGATAAGCGGTTGACGATGGATGGATGATAGTGACACTGTTGCACAAAATAAATATAAGCCATGTAGAGATTTTTTAAAGTTTTTTTTCTATTCCAGTGTAATTCCTTAGGTTTGCTTGAAATTTGATCGCAAGTAAAACAAACAACAATTAGAATAGGCCTAAAAGAGCAAACTTTGTACACATGTTCACTATATACACATCAGCAGGGACCTCGTTAGAGAATTTTTCTCCCTGTCTGACGCATGAGAACATAATAACTAAATAATTTTCATTGAAAAGTATCTTCTTTTTCACTCACTTGCAGAAAACCATAAAAAACACAAAAACACCTATTGCTGTTACTTGAAAATACAGGAGTAAAATCTTAAGGTGCTTTCACACCTGGATCGATATGTTTTGTTCCGGAACAGATCCGAAACAGAATACTTTGTTCCGAATCAATTTAATACGTCACTCGTGCTCACACCACACTGTTGCAAAGCGGTCCAAATCGCTCACCCTTCCAGGGTTTTCCTTATGCCATTATGTCACTACCTCATGCGTGCAGGTCGCGCATTCCGTTGGGAGACATCTCCATGACAACAGTAACACAAAATGAATCGCGGGTGGACTTCGCGTTGCAAAAAGGTGAAATGGATGTTTGGTCGGAACAACACATCTCTCGGATGTTGCACACCACACACAAGAACACTGAAGTCTACAAGCGGGTCAGTGATAAAATTAAAGAGAGGGGTTGTGAACGCTCCGTCGAGCATCGCCACACGAAACTCCGACAGCAGTAGGCCTACATAATACAAGCACAACAACATAACGCAGCAAAATACGCTGCCGAAGCTGTTGAAAAGCGATCTTTTAGCGTCGGTTGCCAGGCAACACATTGATTTGTTCCTGTTCGTGGGTCGGTTGTGTTCTCACTACAAACGAACCGCTCCAGGGTACGTATGGAATCGAGCCGAGACTACCTCTTCTAGGCAGTCTCGGCTCGGTTGTTTTGTTCCGATTCAGAGTGCGATTGTTGTGTTCACATATAACCAATCGAACCGGTCCAAAAGGGAAACGCCCCTTTGTTTCGGAACAACGTCTACAATCGATCCAGGTATGAAAGCACCCTTAGAGAATATACATCTTCTATCATCTCCATATTTCTGTTTAAAATGTTGTCCTCATTTGTTTCTACCTAATGATAGTGCAAGACTGATCTGGTCAAAATGCACCACAGAGGGCCACAGGAGGTCATTCCTGCATGTGGCCGTCAAACTCTTTAACTCCTCCCTCAAAGTGTCTGACCCACGGACACTTAGTTATTAAACTGGACTAGTGTAATACTTCACATTCTGTGCAATATTCTCTGCTGCAATTCTGGATTCTATTTATTTACTACAACTGTTCATCACAATTATGTTAATAATATAAATATTGGACATATGCATACTCCTTTATATTCCTTTTTTTGTATTTTATATTTATACTTTTTATATTTATATATTTATTTACCTGCCAACTTCTAGGGGCAAGGGGATGCCTGCTGTCTCCCACAATGTTTTTTGCCTTATTTATCTTTCTTTCCCTATAGATACATTCCATACTTAACTGCACTGTAACTTAATCCCTAATAGTTTACTGGCCATTGTGCACTTTTTTGTGCATAAGTAGCCTTGCCAAAACAGAGAATGAGGTCATAATACTTTCAACAAAAGCACAATTAAATACCTGAAGCATTTTTTTTGTGGACATTAAAAGATGATGGTTTCTTTAAAAAGTACATTCTTTGTTTTCTTAGTGCTGATGAGGTCAGACCACAGTTATTCCTTCTCCATGTCTTTTTGTGAAACTAAAAGTAAATGAAAGAAAACACTTTCTGAAAACATTTCAGCTAATGCTTACATGAATAAGCTTATGATAAATAAGTATCTGCCTATATGTCTCAGTATTGAAGAGACCATTTATTCTGACCAAATCCCCAACTCTGTTTGCAGAAAAGCAGCCCCAAACGTGCAAGTAACCTCCACTATGCTTCACCACCACCTGCAGACTCTCATTTTTGTACTGCTCTCCAGCCCTCTGGCAAACAAACTGCCTTCTGCTACAGCCAGATATTTAAAATTTTGATGCATCAGAACAAAGCACCAGCTGCCATTTTACCACTGTCTCCACTGAAATTTCTGCCTGGGAAAGACCTTACTGATGCAGTATAACTGCATACATACAGCTGAAGCTATACCTACAATATCCCTGACTTTGTTCACCACCTGGAAGTGTACCTATTGACATTATAGCATTATGTTGATGCAGATTTGTGGGCTGCACATCCATTATGCAAATCTCACGTTTCACCACATCCCAAATAGGGCTGAACGATTAATTGCATTTGCGATATTATTGCGATATGAGAAAACGAGATTTTCTAATTGCAAAGGCTTTGATTACACTCTGATCACATGACATGCAGGAGTAAAGCAGTCTGCAGACGAAGCATCAATTTCGCACTTTATGCTGTACCTTGACTTGTTATACAATGGCCTTAAGAGCTTGACAGAAGCTGACAATACAGAAGCTTCGGGTATAGGGCTGAACAATTTTGGAAAATAATCTAATTGCAATTTTTTTAACAATATTGCAATTGTGATTTAATGTGTGATTAATTTTTAAGCTCTTGACCCACTGTATTATTGAAAACGGGCAAACAATAAATTAGCGTATAGCATGACCAGCACAATATTAGATTAAACATAGACTGTTCTTTCATTTGGGTCAGACCTGTGTTAAGATGAATTAGGTAGAATTATTATTATGAGCAATGGTGGATAAGACATCAAATTATAATATGAGAAACATAATTTGAGTCAAGTCATGGCATTAAATTGTATGATATATCATCAGGTCGACCTCAATACAAAACTCACTGTTCAAACACCAATTAATGAGTCCTTAATCACAGTTCAAATCTCTTAGGGGTCCATCTTTCTGTATCCCCGTAAGCAAACTAAAAATACTCAGTTTGAGGTTCAATTCAAAAGTTGGCCAACGGAAATAGAACAGAGTGCCGCCTCTGGTGTTTAATAGACAAGCTTAGTAATTCTCTGACAACACTGGAGCCCCCAGCAACCTCCTATGCTGATGAACAGCGCCCCGGCTGTAATCAGGCTGTAACTCGGGACAGACTGGGCCTCTTTCGTACTTAGGCGTTTAGTTTGAAACGCCATTTCACGGATATTTCTTGAGCGGACTGATGGCTGTGTGTGTGACGCTGGCGCCGATTGCCACAATGCGCTTACCTTACTTCATGCGTCTTTCTGTTGTGCATTATTGTTTAAGTTTTCCACGGTGGCGGGTGCTACTGTCATTCCGTGTGACACTAAAGTTTATGTAGTGTGAGCTTCTGTCAAGCTTAAGGCCATTGTACAACAAGAAGGCAAGTTACAGCATAATGCGCAGACGAACCATTAACTTCGTCAGGCTGCTTTACTCTTTGGTGTCATGTGACCAGAGTGTAATCGTAGCCTTTGCGAATAGAAAATCTCATTTTATTACATCACGATAATATCGCAAATACAATTAGTTCAATCGTTCAATCGTGTCACACAGGGAATGAGTAGCACCTACTACCCGCAGGTAAATTGGTGGTGGTGATGGGTGAAATTGTCGGGCCATTAGCCGCTTTGACACAGGAAAAATACACAACAGAATGACACGTGTAGTAAGATAAGAGCATTGTGGCGATCAGCACCTTTGGATCAGCAAACCAAATATACAAGTCCGAAGGAGGCCCAGTCTGTCCTGAGTTACAGCAAGTGTGCTGCTGATGACCATGTAGGAAACTCTGGTGTTGTCAGAGAATTACTAAGCTTGGCTATTAAACATGAGGTGTGACTTGGTTTTATTTTTGTTGGCCAACTTTTGAACTGAACCTCAGAGTATTTTTTTTCTTTGCTTACTGGAATATAGAAAGATGGACTCCTAGGAGATTTGAACTGAGATAAGGACGCATTAATTGGTGGTTGAACTGTGGGTTGTATATTGACCACTTACTGTATAACACTGTGATTTTGTTCTTGTGATCTGTAGGTAGGTCGACCTGATGATATATAAATTTAATGCCATGACTTGACTCTCAAATTATCTTTCTCATATTATTAAAATTTGATATTTATTTTCCAAGGAAGAACAGTGTATGTTTAATCTAGCTAATATTGTGTTGGTCATAGTATACACTGATTTACTGCTTGTCCGAATTGAATAATACAGAAGGTAAAGATCTTAAAAATTAATCGCATATTAAATCGTAGTGACAATATTGGTTAAAAAAATCGCAATTAGATAATTTTCCAAAATCGTTCAGCCCTAATCCCAATTGTGCTCTACTGGATTGAGATCTGGTGAATGTGGAGGCCACTGGAATTCTGTGAATTCATTGTCATGTTCAAGAAGCCATTTTGAGATTTTAGCTTTGTGACATGGGGCATTATCCTGCTGGAAGTACCCATCAGAAGGTGGGTACACTGCGGTCATAAAGAGATCGGCAGGATCAGCAACAATACTCAGGAAGGCTGTCATGTTTAAATGATGCTCAGTTGGTACTAAGGGGCCCAAAGTGTGCCAAGAAAATATCCACCACACCATTACACCACCACCAACAACCTAAACCGTTGATACAAAGCGGGATTCTGACCCTAACATCTGAATGTCGCAGATGAAATCGAGACTCATCAAACCAGATAATGTTTTTCCAGTCTTCTATTCGGTGAACCTGTTACTGTTGCCTTTCTGTCATCTCTAACCAGTCTGCCCATTCTCCTCTGACTTCTGTCATCAACTAGGCTTTTTCATCCACACAACTGCAGCTCACTGGACATTTATTACTTTTCAGATCATTCTCTGGTTGTGTCCAAGTGTGATGGGTCTGAAGTGATTTTTCCTGCCTGTTTTCTGACTCTGGACATGTAAGTATGTATGTACATGTGAATCCTGAATGAAGGGGAAGGTTAGCATCAAATATTTTTTCTGCAGTCCTGACAGTCCTTTGTCATCTGTTTCTGTCCTGTTGGATGGTCAATCCGAAACAGACAGTGATGGATGTATCGAGAACAAACTGGAAGATTGCAGTGTAGAACTGCATCAGCAGCTCCTGAGGCAGACTGAATTTACTTTCTTAAAATTTTCCTTTAGAAAAGTAGATCAGCTTAGATACAAAATTACCTCCTCATCTCCAACTACTTCTGCAGAACTGGACTTTATAACAGGACAATATTCTTATGCTGATTCTCAGTTAGTCTCTGCTGAAACAATGTCTAAGTTGTTAACTTCTTTTTTTAGTCTTCTGAAGCTGTACATACGCACAAGGGTGCTTTGAGATGAATGCTAAAGTCAATAGACCTAAACCATCCTTTGCAAAGATGACTGTTCAGTCATTCAAGGGCTTAAAGCATGGAGAACTAGCAATAGATGCATTTTGAATGTATTTATTGTTATTTATTTATTTATTATTCAAGCTGCTAAAAGTTTGTATAGGAAATTTTGATCTGCCACAAATGTCCCAGTTATAAGCTTACAAATGTTTGCAAAAACATACGCTAAAAACAGAATGTAGTGTTTCCCATACGTTCATTTATTTGTGGCAGCCCGCCACAGTATCAACACTAACCGCCACCGTTTGATTTTCTTTTTTTTTTACTAGGCCTATTTAAAATCATATTTGACTACAGAGCTACAGGCAGCGCATATTCGGGCATCACATCCTCTCGCTCATCCCTCTCTCTCTCTCAGCCGTCCCTCAATCTCTCGCTCTCTCTCCCTCATGAACACAGCTGCACAAATCTGTCCAACACAACGCTGTCAATGTCGGAGACCCAGCTATTAAAAGTTATTAACAAGCATGTAAGGAGCCTAGCTAATAAGGAGAGCTAAGTTAATGTTAACATAGAGCTGGGTTTTCGAGGCTAGCATGCTGTACATAGCTGTGCCACAGTTACACTGTCATTCTGTGGGAAACACTGGGATGTGATGTCACATCTTAGGTTTGCAACGTCTGATCTTCACCAAACTCAGTGGCCTTATATGGCATGCCCTCCCGAGGGGCTGTGTGAAATTTGGTGTCAGTAAGCCTCTAGGTGGCGCTATTAATCATATATGAAATAACACTCCCGTAGACATACATTCATTTTAGAACCACAAGTCCCTTTTATTTCAATCTCTGGTCATCTATTCGCCACAGGCCCCAAAGCCACGGTGGGGCGCTGGCCTCGACTGGCGCAGCTGGCGCTGGGGTGCTTGGACCCCGCTAAGAACTGCTTGAAGTTCTAGTTTCAATTGTTTCTGATAGACTACGTCATTAACAACAAGCCTCCTCACCTGCTGCAGTGAAAACAAAATTGCGTGTAAAAAGATCTGAAATGCGAGTTGTGTTTTTTGGGCAACTTCATAATAGGTGTAGGTGCGTGTGTCTGAAGGGAAAAGCAAGGTAAGCAGATTAAAGCAGGTGAAGATTAAGTACAATTAAAATTGTGCAATAAGAAATAATCTGCTAGAAATAGGGTAACGTATTCATTCAAATAAGCTATTCAAATATACCTCCATTCCAACTCACAGCTGCACTGTCTGTGTTATTCTGCAATTTATTTCAGTTGGATTTCATTTGTAATAAAAGCTCTGTCTAGTAGCCTAGCCTGGAGCACTTGTGAGCACTTAAGAGCAAATTTTGAGATTTGTTTGAGCGAAAGTGAGAGAAGGTCCTGTAACTGGGTGCTGTCTTGGAGCAAATGTAAATTTAATTATTTAGAAGTAGATGTTTTATTATGAACATACAATTTAATGGACCTCAGGAAGAATTGTCAATGTTTATTCTGGTGCAAATGTAAATGCTATTAAATAAAGAAAAATTTTCTATTAAATTTTAAATTTTAGTAGTTTCTATTAAAGAAAAGTTACAAAAATGTTTGTTTATGCTGTTAATTATAGTTCTTAGAGAGAAAGAAAATTGGATTCAGGCAGAACTGTAAAATTGTAAGGTCAGACAAAAAAAACAACAATCAGAATCAGCCAAGAAAATTGCAATCATTGCATCTCTACTTCTCAGTAGGAGATTACCCAATACACTTTCCCATTATTGTCAGTGCCAGATAGCACCTGAGCATTGTTATAAATATATGGACTGTAGGTTGTCACTTTTATTGAATTGTTTACTCACTTACTGTATGTGAAGCATTCTGCTGTAAGCATTTGGCATTAACGTTATTAAAGATTTCTTGGTGGTGACATCAGTGCTTGCTTGTGTTTTTTTGCAGTTTACTACTACTACAGGTCCCTGTTCTGGGGGCAGCAAACATTCTTTGAGTAGCTACTTTGTCAGAAATGCTAAAGGGCAGTTTACGTATTTATTTGCCCTGTGCATTGCCTATTGAATGCTTTTAATGTAGTTAAGGTTTGCATTTTCAGTAACTTAATACAGCTCTGATACTACAGTAGGGAAGTGAGAAGTACCAGTGAGGCTGGTATCAATTACAAACAGTAATGCTGGATTACATGCGTGCATCTTTTCCCTGATTTCCTTGTGTGTAGTGCTGATCAATAAATCGTATCGTCATCCAATATGTGCTAATATATGCTAAAATCACAAATAAATGAAACACAAACAAACAATTGGTAATAACACAATTAAAAAAAATGAATTGCTATTGTATTTATTGTATTTGCTCTTTGCTTGCACATTCAATCTTGTGTAATCTGTGACCTTAGTCTTAGTAAACCATGAGACCAACATTTAAAATTGGAGGTAAGTCCTCCAAATGTAACAACAAAATATATTATTTGTGACAGCCCGACCGAACGACAAACTGTCTCTAGAAAATGACATGAAATTAAAATATAGGCAATGATGACCATCATGTTTAGAAGAAGGCAATGCTGACTGTTGGTAAAATGGAAAGGAACAGCAGTCTCAGGTGTCAAAGTCCAAAGTTTGTTGATCCCCAACCTCCTCCCTCTGATGAATTTGCTGCTCTACAACGTCAAAGTATTTTAACCTTTCCTCCCAACGGACAAGTCATAATCCCTTCAGCCGTTAGAATGCTGTCTCACTTGAACAGAAATGTGCTGTTTTCTAACATTTGCTGAAAGAGTGACGCTGTCATTTTTCTTGGTAGGACCGTTTCTAAATTTCCAGCACATATACGTGATGAAGAGCATGTCTAAAAGGGACTTCAACAGATCTTTGTTCCCTCCTGTCCTCTTTTATCCTTATTATTTTTCTCTACCAGTTGCCTCTTCTCTTCTTTCCTTGCCTTTACCTTGCATTTAACCGACTTCCTCTCTCTTTCTCTTTCTCTCTCTCCCCTCTGAGCTCCACGCTAATCATGCACTAGACAGTTCCACAGGCCCCCAATTCCACTTCAAAGGGCAACCATTTCCTCCTTGTCTGTTAGAGAACCTGTCAGCCCTGCCTGCCTATACCTACCGCAAAGAGAAAGCAAGAAAGACAGAAAGAGAGAGCGAGAGGGTATGGGTGACAGAAGTAGAGGATGTCAAAAAAAGTAGAGGAAGAGAAGCAAAAAAAGTTGAGAGCAGGGTCCTCGAGGAGAAGCAAAGAGGTAGTTTAGGTGCTGTGGGTGGCACTTCACCAGATGAATCGCGTCAGCACACAGGTGCATTTTTGTTAAGTGTGTGTTAAAAGTATCTGTGCTGGCGTGTGTTAGGAAGAGCATATGTCAGCACTTCGCCAATCTCAGAGTTGGTGAAGAAAAATAGGGGAAAAAAACGGAAAAGGTACTCAGGACCATTTTCACGCTTAAGAAAAAAAAGCTTTAGCTTGCGATTTCTATTTGAACTTTTGTCTCGCTTTGCCTACCTCTCCGTCTCTCTCACTTCTTCTTCTCCTCCTTGCTCGCTTTTGCACCCCGCAGCAGGAACAAGCGAGAGGAGAGAGCGAGAGGCACGGTGTCCTGTTCCTCCCTGTCTCGTTTTCGGAGCGTGAATTAAAGTTGCATTCCGTGCCGCCATTGTTAGGGTAATAAGAAAAAGTTATCTTCAAAGGGTTCGGCTGGAGAGAGAGGAGAGGGCCAGGGGGATGGGAGAGGAAGCGTTTGTGTGTGTGTGTGGAAGAGTGTGGGTTTTGGGTAGAGTGCAGATTTTTTTCTCAAGTCCTTCTAATGCGTGAAATTACACCTGCCACCTTCCTGTCTGCGTACAGCGAGTATGTGTGTGTATGTTTGTGTGCACATAATTACACACATCCATAATTCATGTTAGCATTGGTGTATAGTACATGCCGAACAACAGTGGTGGATTTTATTAAGTGCATTTATTCAATTACTGTCCTTAAGTACAATTTTGATGTACTTAACTTTACTTAAGCATTTCCATTTTATATTATTTTATACTGCACTACATTTCTAAAGGAAATATTGTACCTTTTACTCCACTACATTTGACAGTTGTAGTTACTAGTTACTTTTCAAATGAAGACTTTATATAAAAGAGAAAAAATATGATCAGCCTATAAAACACATTACTACAATAATAATAATAATAATAATAATAATAATAATAATAATAATAATAATAATACATTCGTTACATATTAAATCAGTGGCTGGTTTTGTTGGTCTCAGTATCACCTTTTAGATGGTTTCATTTATGTATACATATATGTGTGTGTGTGTGTGTGTGTGTGTGTGTGTGTGTGTATGTGTATATATACTGTTTCACTCCAAAATTATAGATATTTGTGTAGCAGAACTATATAAATCATTGAAAAACCCCTGTATAAGGTATGGTTAAAACAAACACTGGTCCCTATTTGCACATTGATTCATCAGTATTATCATTCAGTATTTTCAGGAAAAAAGTACTTTTACTTCTGATAGTTTAAGTACATGTTGATTATAATACTTCTGGAGAAATCCAACACCATGACAAAAATCACAATAAAGGGCGAACAATGACACAGGAAGTAATGTAATTAATGTTAGCTAAGTTGTGGGTTAGCATACTGTTGTTACAGTGCTGCTGCAAAGCTATCATGTAGAGAGGAAAAGTGGTCCTAGAGCCAGCATACCAGCTCCAGACATTGATACTCACAACTGTCCAGCTATAGCTAACATCACAACAACAGCATGTCTTGGCTAACAAGTAAGTGAAAAACTGAACTGAATGTCCGTGTGTCCGGGCGAGTCATTTAATTAATGTTATCTGACACACACATCATAGCTGGAACTGCTGGAATAGTGTTGTGTGGCTCAGTGCGAGCTATTTTGTTAGTTTTCCATTTACAGAGTGCAAACACCAGATTTTTTTTTCAGTGCGCACATACAATGAACTAACCATTCACTGATTTTGACAAAAACGTAATTCGGATTAGAATCACTTACTCCACCTTTAAGAAAATCTTACTTAAAGTTAGTTTAACACACACGCACACTCACCAACACACATTACCCATCCTAGTGTGTGCTTTCTAAAGCTATATTTCTGCTAACATGGTGCACAACACTATATTCTTATTAACAGTTCCAATTCCTATTAACAGTCAGTCCCAGATAGCAAGTTAATTAACTCTCTGCCCTCCTTCTCCCCTGGCTATCAGCGCACAGGTAGCCTTTCATGTTGCCACCGAGAGATAGGGGGTGGCGTCAGGGAGTGGGAGAGGTGAGGAGGGAGATGGAGGAAAGGAGTGAGGGAAGGAGGGGGATAGAAATGGAAGAAGAAAAGGATGAGGAACGAGGAGAAAGAGAGAAAGATGGGGGTGAGAGAGAGGTAAAGGGAGTGGGGGTGGGGAAACATGAGCTAAATTGGATTTGGATGAGAAACCGCTGAGAGGGTTGTGAAGTGGCAGGGACGGTGGATAGAATATAAGAAAAAATAATTTCTTTTAAATTTCTTCATATTTTCTTTTTTCATGTTCAGCATTTCAACACCTGCTCAGAGCTCAGAGATGAAACAAATGGAGCGGGTGAACTGAGGAGGCGAACGCTTGGAATCAAAGTGTTTTAAGTTTTGAGCTCTCATGTTCTACAGTACATGAGAGCTTACAGGTAAGCAGGCTGACATCCAGATCATTGTGTTTCACAGTAGGCGTTAAAGACCCCGCTGCAGATCTGGGCACCACATCAATTTGCCTGGCATTTCTAATTATTAAGATGTTACAGCTCTTGTAAGACACTCAGAGTACATCCATGATGCATCCCATCGGCAATGGTCCTCTCAGCGTTCACAGGCAGAAGAGCGGGTGAAGTGATGCATGCGTACTTTGATTTGTGTTGCTGTGCTTGAAGCCACATGACATCTATTCTGCTTAGTCAAAACAACAACTTTTGCACTGGAGATTGTAGAATAGCAAGTGGGGCTATTTAGTATTTCTTTAAAAAAAACCATCCAGTCAATAGGTAGTTAAGAATATTTTTGTCTCATGTTTTCTTTACTGTTCTTTTGTCAAAGAGATAAGCAAGTTTCTGCCTTCTTTACTGTAAAAGTTCACTTAAGAGCTATCCAGTTTACTGGCATGGTGTGGGAACACATTTTGACAAATAAACGCCTCAATTTAATGCCTGGTCTAGTTTTAAATATTAATAAAAATTAAAAATTAATCCAAGTTGTGAATCCCGTCATGTGAAGTCCATCACTCTCTGTCTGCTAACTTCTCTCATCCTGCACCGTGCTGTTGTCGTGATGTTACTTCAAAATAAAAGTGCATGTCTGTTGGTGCTAGATCAAATGAATGACGTGTATTTGATATTATTTGATAATTTTTATACAAGTATTATTCTGTGGGAAATAAATAAAATGTTTCATAGTAGTTTCAGTTTTGTGCAAAAGGAATTAAAGGCCTGTCCCAAGTATAGGCAGGGTCAATTCAGTGATTTTAGCAAGTAAAAGCCCAGGCTGTTATTCAAAGTTTTACGGTATTTTGTATGTATATTTGACAAACCCATCTAGTGGTCATAGTAAGTATTACATGAGCAAAAGAGGAAGACAGCTATTAAAGGGGCTATATGTAGGTTTTTTTATAAAGAGAATACCTACAACCAAAAAACAACTGCCGACCAGCATAACACAGGCTCCAACAGAAATTCCACTTAAGGATAAAAACCAAGCACAAAGTGTTCTGTGCTGGAGCCCGTCAGGCCAAACAGATTCAAACAGACTTAGAGTGAAAACACTGTCAACACCGGAAAGGCTTAAATTCAGAGAGACCTCCGCTTTGTTTTGAAACCAACAAAACCGACAGTTGGCTTTCATCTTACTGGACAGGTAAATTAACATTACTACAAAGCATGTGAAATATGTTGTGATTCTGTGTTTCCGTTGGCTAAAATTAGATAACATTAGCTTGCCATCTAATGCCAACCACTTGCTATTGTTATCCGGTGCAAAATCATTGTATGGCTTTCCATATTACTTCACCAGCTAATGTGATCTATATTACTTTCCTGTGTCCCATTGGTATTATGTCGAAGTGTTGAATTTAGCTCGCTAAATTCAGCTTGTTTGTTTCATTACGGTTTCTGGCGCTGTACAGTGCATCTGTCCTACAACTCACTCCCTCACTCTCCCATTTTCTCTCTCTTTCTCCCCACTGTGTCTGGTTGGACAAATAGTATGCACATAATCACAGACATTTTATAGAGGAGATATGCCACTCAATCACAGCCTCAACATCACTCTATGGGGAAAGCCCATAAAGGCAAAGATGGCAGCCATTCTGCCCCTCCCGCTAGAAAGCCAATCGTCTGCTTTTAACAGCCAATACATATGTCAGCCATGTTGTGGTTCCAGTGACGTTATGGTCTGTTTTATTTCTACTGCGTGACTACTACCATGCATGCATAATAGACATATAACTGATCGGGAAAAACACGTTTTAAACCATCTTTTTGGGCAAAGTTGTCAAACATTTTCAGGAATTTTTATTAGATTTTACTGAAGATTCTATTAACGTAGTTTTTATGTACCAGTGACCAGTAAAAGTGCAGTTCTGGCTCTTCCCTTTTCATTCAGATAGGAGCCTGGTCTTGTTAATCCAAAATAGCTGCCCAAAGGCATTGCCAAGATGGCTGCTGAGTGGCATGCCTTGCCTATAAGTACTTTGACATAACTCAGAAATTCAGGTGTAAGAAAGGTAATTTGTGAACAGATGATAGCAAGGTAGCGGAGGAAGACAGCCACATGTATAATAATGGCTTTTGGGAAGCTTTTCCCTTCACTGCTGCTCCATCTACAGCAGAACTGTAACAACAGCTCTAGAGTGATGCCACAGTCGCACCAATTCCGTCCTGAGAGTCCAGACTGAGGTCACATTTTAAAAAATCAGATTTGTATTAGATTTGGACCACATATGGAAGTGGCCCAAATTCGAACTGGAAAAGATCCGATTCCATGTGAACTGGCCTGTTCGCACTGTTTTTCACAAAAATCAGATCAGAGTCACATGTGAGCAAAAAAATCTGATTTGGGTCACTCTGGCCTCCAGTCTGAACTAAGTATTGGCTTATCTGCAAACATAATTGTGTCAGAGTCCTATTCGGAGCTGCTGTAAATCACCTCGGTACTGTATTCCTTGTCGTCAAACTGGCCACCCCCACCCCCTTACTGTGCTGTATGTCAGTTAAAACAATGCATATTCTGCTTTTATGGTCATGGCAGATAAAGATTGACTGGTAATCACCCATTAAAGCTGTGATCCAGTATTCCATTGCTAGATTAGAGGTCATGTCATTAACATTTTGTTTTTGTCAATGATTGATATTCACTTAATGTTTGGTAGTTGTAACTTACTGCTTTCCTGTAGGCCCACACATCACAACCAGATACATGCACTTTTCAGAATAAGTACTTTTACTTTTGATACCTTAAGTACATGTTGATTATAATACTTCTGCATGTTTACTTAAAGGTGCATTAAGCGATTCTGGAGAAATCCAACTCTATGACAAAAATCATGATAAAGAGAAAACAATGACACAGGAAGTAATGTAATTAGCATTAGTGTGTGTTCAATGTTCTTCTTGACTTGTAGCATCAGTGTTTCCCATAGAATGACAGTGTAACTGTGGCGGGAGGGGTGCAGTCTATGGCGTACGTCGATATTGACTACCAGCTATATACAGCATGCTAGCCTCGAAAACCCAGGTGTTTACTTCTTCCATTAGCTTTGCTCTACTTACTAGCTAGGCTCCTTAAATGCTTGCTAATAACTTTTTTTTAAGCTGGGTCTCCTACATTGACAGTGTTGTGTCGGACAGATTTGTGCAGTGGTGTTCATGAGGGAGAGAGAGAGAGAAATAAATGAACATATGGGAAACACTGGGCATATTTGATGCAACCAGGTCATGCTAAATTCCTCAACTGTTGGCCAGTATTTGATAAGACATGTTCAAACACGTTTCTGCTACCATTTGCCAAATGCATCAGTATCACTTGTTTTCTGTCACTGGGCAAATATGCATCACTATACCGTATAATTACAAGACTAACTATCCAATTCAGCATGTGAGAAGCAGCATTTTGGCATTAGATTTTGTTATATGCATAAAACCATTACTGTAAGCATTGTTGATTAACCACATATTTTATTATTTTTTATTTTATTTATTTTTACTCTTATTCAGAATTGAAATGTTAAGTTGTGCTCACTGGTGCAACTAGCTCGACATGTATGCCTGTATCCCAGTGAGGGTTGTAGGTAAAAGGTACACAGGAATATGGCTCAACACCTCACTGAGTCCAGTCATGCTCATTTTTTGTGTCTACTTGCAACTACTTACAGCCCTGGAAGAAGCATTGCATTCATGCTAAATAGTAATAGCATGTAGATCTGTCAAGTTTTCCTCAGACATGGTAATGGGTATTGCAGCTAAATGCACCACCTCGGCTACAGACATGAGAGCTGACGATTCAAAATAAGTAGAGTGCAGACATACACACATTAGCTCTGAAATTCAACATGGCAGATTCCTGTGAGTTTACATTTGATCTCATTGGAATGCTTGTTCTGCTCTCGTGTGTGTGTGTGTCAATGTGTTGGCCTGCTTGTATATCTGACTGTATCCCTCAGGACTTTTTTTCCAGATCAAGGCCTTCATGGTCTCAGCTCGATGAAGAGGTCGTGACAGCCAATTAGCTCACACTAAATTGATCCAAATGTGTGTGTGTGTGTGTGTGTTTTGAGTGTGTATGTCTGTCTCCCAATCAATGTTCATGTTTATTGGCAAAGCCATTACTTATTTTGTTGAGGGATTGGTGAATACAAAAAAGACTCAACAATAAGGAAATGTGTAATTTATAATTAAGTGCAATCTATCCAGTTTATGAATGTGTATAAACACTTTTACACTTTGACAGAAGAAAAACATAATTGGGAATTTCACCTAATTACCTAATTTTTTCATGTATTTATAATGTTCAAAATGTACATTACAATGCAAGTTATATTACAATCTAATTGCAGTACTCCAGGAGTTAAACTTTACAGGTTTGATATTAGGTAAGTCTATTCAGTACATCTCTTTAAGTGGCCTAAGGGCCTTTCTCTAAGTAAACGAAGCAAAATGAGTGTTTTTCACCTAGAATTCTATTTTATTTTTTCTCAGTAGGTCTCAGTGAGAGTCTCCAACTGTCTCAAAGTTTATATACACATGCTGTTGGAATACCAGGAAAGACATTTTTAGACATGTCAGAGCAAAAGACGCACAAGCGCAATTAATAAAGTTAATTGTGGATGCAGTCCTCAGCTGTACCAGTTCAAAACCCAGATATTGTACATGCTGGATCAGTGGCAGGGTGTACTGAAACACTTTATTAATGTTTTAGTTGGGCTGTCCCCGACTAAGGATTTACATAGTCGAATCAGAATTGTCAAGCCTTGCCTTTAGGCGACTGCAAGTCTAATCGTGTGTTTTCGTGCGCAGGAATTGTGAATGGGGTGGGGGTTGCACACGTTGCTCCACTTTAATCTTGAGAAGTCTTTATTCATTAGTCACTGTAACTTACACTGTACATTTCCAGCTAAACTGGCTTGTCGTTGACCATTTTCCCTTTGGTCGCCTGCCATTCACCAGTCTTGTGCAGAGTTTTACATAGACTGACAGTCGAATCAGGCTCCGACCATCAAAGCACAGAATCTTTGACTATTGGTCAGCCCTAGTTTTTAGTTACACACCTGTGATTTTCCTGCAAAGACAAGTAAAGGTGTCTCTTTGTTTCTCTATCTCCTCACTTGCAATCAGTCTAGTCTACTCATATTTGCACCCTACATTAATTATGACATCCTTGTTTCAGTGGTAATACCATTCTCACATGGTTGCTTGTTACTTTTTATTTGAACAATATGTTGAGACAATAGAGTTCTACTTTGCTTTATTTTCCTTGAACAATAACACATTTACTTTTGTAAAAGGGGAAAGACCTACATTCTTTGATGCCAATGTTACTGTATAACAAAAGACTACAAGCATCTTATCTGTTTCTTGACCAAATTTTATGCAATTTAGTGTTTTTGTGTTCTTTACTTGGTTGCAGCAGTTTTGCTGAATAAATTAGTTTTAGTTGCATGGATAAGGCAGTAGCATCTTTCATATTGCCATTGTTGTGGGCAAAAAAGAGGCTCATGTTATCTTTGCTTCATGTAGGTGGTCATTTTACAGAAGGTTTATGGAAAGGGTCAAGCAATATAACAGGCTAGAAAGTTTTCTGAGGGGAGTCTGATAGGGCCCAGGGCAACTTCCAAGGTGTTTTACTCGGTAAGTGCAAGCACACGTGTTAATCTTCTAAACTCAGGCCTGAATGCTAGATTAGAGGCATTCCTGTTGATACTGGAAATAAACTTGTAGACCCCAAGATGTAGCTGTGCAGCTGGAGTTTAATCCAGAAGGACAGGAATGGAAGCTTTGACGAAAGCTCAGTGGAGCAGAGCAGAGAGAGTGTGCAGATTGTGGCTTGACCAACACAACATTTAGTGAAATAATCACCTTGGTGGGGAAATTAAAATGATTTTGAATCAAATTTGTGGAACCACAGTTTCCATAATGCATTGGGTGATGTAAACAGGTATATGTATAATGTCACCATATGGCTACAGCTTCGGGGGGAGTGGGTTTTTTCTGTTTGTTTGTTTTTTTTGCTGACATCCATCATCTTAAACTGCTTTCCCTGGACAAGTCACCAGTTCATTACAGGGCTGACACACAGACAAACAACCATTCACACACATATTCACACCTAAGGGCAATTTAAAGTCACTAGTTAGTTATGCATGTCTTTGGGCTATGGGAGGAGAGAACATGTTAACTCCACACAAAAAGACCTGGGACAACCAAGGTTCAAATCCCGGACTTTCAGATCTTGTGCTAACCATTGCACCACCATGCCGCCCACATTTGTTTATATTTAGGCAAATTCACACCATTAAACATATGCCAAAATATTTATTAACAGTTTCTGTTTGCAATGTACCCATACAGTATATGTACTGTAACTGTCACTGGATTGTTTGAATAGTTATTTGCGATAGAAGTCACACTGAATATAAAAATGCATCATGTCTGTGTGTTCAGATCTGACTGAGCTATGAGTCCAATTTTTATGCAAATTGTTGGTGAGCTGGCCAAACTACAATGACTAACTTCCTGTTGTTTTTAGAACAACAGCATACACCTGTCTCTTTCACCTCATACAATACTTTTTCCTCACATCTCTCCCTCCACAATTGGAAAAAAAGGTGGAGGAGTGAATGACAAATCCCATCTTCCTTCCTTCACCATGACACCTTCATTAAAGCAAAGCAGCAACACTTAAAAAGTGTAGAGATATTGGCACTTGAAAAGATTATTCTGGTTGAACTTTTACTTAAATATAATGGTCAGCTTATGTCAGTAAGATGTCGACAGAGCGGATAGATGTGTAGCAAAAGGTTTCAGCTGTTTCTTTGAGATAGAAATAATTAAGTTGACAAACAACATATGGGTTAAGTTATTTAATCCACATATTTCCCCAGAAGGTTGTACAAGCTTTTCTCCTGGTAGAATTAAGCTAAAGCAGACACCTGACCAATGTTTGCTAATAATCTGAGATCATGGCACATTTTTTTGTTCACTGCCCCAGTTTTGGTTGTTTTATGGGGAGTTCTTTCAGAATCTGATGTAGTGTTCATCCGAGTAGCATGTAGCTGCAGTACCGGGAGGCTGCAGTTTCAGGACCGCAATCCAAGGACTGGAACTGCAATTCCAGGCCCTTTGTTTACTTTGATACTGCCAGCTAGCTGACTGGCTAGCTAGCTATGTAGCCCCCCGAAGCCAGTTACCCTTACCACAACCACCACCGAGTGTGTGCCTAAACCTAAGTTATTAATTATATGCATGTGCAACCGGTTAACCCTACAGCTGCGCCTCACGGCTGACGTGCTAGCAGACAGGGTTAACCTCCTTCGCTTTGCTGTGCATTACCACAACCATGGCGGTGTCACAAAAGAACTAGGCTCCTAGAACTGCGGTCCCAGGATTGCAGGGCTCCTGAAACTGCAGCCTCCGGTACTGCAGCTTCGTATTATTGATTCACACCGTAATTTGTTTATCTTTAAAAGACACTTCCTTTATTGGTCTTTGGGTGAATGAAAATAACAAAATGTTAAGCACAGTACAAGATGAGAAAAGGCTGGCACTTAGCTCTTATACCACATAAATGTGTGCAGATTTGTTATTTTCAAGAAAAACCCCAACATTAAAATGTGTGGTTTGATTTGTTTCTATCCTGTATGTGAGGTGCTGCCTTTTCAACTAAATTAACGTTCAATAAAGTGAATTTTAAAGTGCATTTTTCTAACCTTTCTTCTTTGTCCACATCGCTCTCACTACGTCCCTCCATTTTTCTTTCTGTTTTTTTTGCTCTCTTTTTCCATCTCGCCTGCCCTCACAAACATACACACACCCATTCCTGTCACTGTTTGATCAAACTCCAGCACTCAGTTCATGATGCTTTCAGCTGAAAGCGCTGCAGTAAATAAAAATAAAATGAAACAGAATGAATAAAATATGAGCATGATAATGAATAAATAAAGTTGTGACTGTACTAATAAGAAAAAGTCAGAGGTATCTGATGAATAGAAACCAACAAACGCCACCATCGCCTACGCATACAGCACTGATGAAAGGCTAAGGTGTGTGGGTTAGCAGACAGCCCTTCTATCTTTACCTCTCTTCTTGCTATCTCTGATTCTCTACCTCTTTCATTTTTAATTATCTCCATAACTTTATTGGCTTGTCTGTCTATCATTAAGAGCACTGGTTAAGCAATATACAAGGTGTAGGCTTACTTTTTTCCCTTTCTTTTACAAAATCCAACTGTTTAATAATACAAAACATATAACAGTACACCATAATAAATATATATCAAAACATTTGGTTTGGTTTGCATTAACCATGATAAGAGAATTACCAGTATCTATAAAAAAGCTACAGCTCTCATTGATGCTGTCCCTCTCTGCATTTCCATGGCATCCATCGCCTTCCTCTTGGCCTCTTTACATGTCACTATCTTTTGATTCATTCTGTCTAAATATTCATCTGATTGTCTCCCTCTCTCTCTTTGTCACTCTACTGCGTTGCATGGACACAGTACATCATCACTATATAAGAGTGCTAAAGCGGGGTGTGGTGGTTTGAAGTTTAGAAGTCCTGTGATATCCAAGAACTTGATTGTGATCATTGAAGTCAAAAAATTAGGTATACCCTCTACTAACACATGTAGTATTTTGTAAATACACACTTTATATTTTAAACATTTTAGTTCACCAGGAAAACAGTTTAAAAGACTTATTTGATTTTGACATTGGATTTTATTAATGGATTAATTTAATAATTCCTCTACAAAGGATTAATACATTATATATTTACATTAATTAGGGATTTCCCGAGCCAATCCTAAAGATTGGTATCAGGACCAATGCAGACATATTTTATTGGATCATTATTGATAAAAATAAAGATAATCAAAATCCAGTCCTTTCTTTACTGTACCCCACTGTGTTTTGTCCACCTCACTTGCTGGTGCTGCAGCGCTGCTCTCCTTAATGACAGCCAGATTCTACAACGCAAGCCTTTAATTTTATGAGAGTGCAAATTAAAGTGTGTGAATGTGAAAAATTATTGTCTGTTACACAACTGAATCTTCAGCTAGCTAAACTGTTAACTAAAGAACTATGGTTACTATGTAATTTATATTATCTTTTATATTGCTTCAGAACAAGATTCTGATAATGCACACTTTATAAAGTGGGAACAAATGGATTTTAAAATGGTAGGGATGTCTGAATCTTTTTTTTAGTTCCACTCCTGAGTGTTTTAATGTTGGGAATCTGCTGATACCGAGTCAGAGAATAAATGTAAACAGATTTATCAAAATATCTGAGAAGAGGTGTGAAACAACAAACACACTCTTTTGTGTATGTGAAACGGGTTTTTTTGTTTGTTTTTACAAATCTGGTGATAAAATGGCTTGCTTTTGAAGGAAAAAAATTACTTATTACTTACTTGGGTTAAAATGTCATGTAGTGATGCATCATGAAGTAGGGGTGTATGTGGATGGGTCAAAAATACCTTGTCCACACTGGGAGGATAACAGACAGTGACAGCAGAGTCTCTAACTTAAGTTTAGTCTGCAGTTTGTTCCATAAATATGGAGCAAAAGAACTGAAAGCAGTCCTACACAACTCTGTGGAGAACACTGGAGTCTCTAAAGTAACCCACATCTGTATTCTTGTAGTTTTAAAAGAAGTACTTTATGGATAAATTAAAGAGCATGTTGCTCACATCCCACATGTTTATATAAAAAACAGTGATGTGTTCTATAACTTACACCGGTGATAAGCCTGAGTGCACAATGGTAAATAGACTTTGGGGATCTTTTCCATATGCATGCTTCAGCTACCACATTTAAACCACTGGCTGCTAAGACTGACATAAAAGTAACCTGAAGGGGTTTTTTTCTGTTTGCTGATGACAGACAGGCCCTGTTTCTATAAAGGAAGCCTAATTTTTAGGGTTTTGTTTGTTTTTTCTGATTTTGCCTTGTTTATACCTGTTATGATTTTCTTGTTCAATATTTTCCCCACTGTATTCTAGTTTGTTCTTGTCCCTGTATCACTCCTTTCCTCTTTTTTCTTGTTCTGTATTCCCATTTAGGTTTTGTCTGCTTGTATTCTGTTACATTTGTCCCAGTTTATCATTGCATGCTTTACTTCCTGTGTTTTGTGGTGTTTAGTTTCATGTCCAGCTTCATTTACTGTTTGGTCTGATTTGCTGTTAATATCTTTCACCTACAAACCTGTTTTATCTGAGCACATGGAACATCTGGACACTAACTTGAGTTTTAGCCTTGTTCCCAATAATGGCCATAGTGGTACTGTGTTTTGGTTTAAAACCAGACTGGTTGATGTTAAATATATTATTCGCGGAAAGATGTGATTGTAACTCTTTGTTTATCAAAGACTTTTGCCAGAAAGGGGAGATAAGTCGATAATTATCCAAATCACTATCATCTCCTCTCTTATGCAATGGGTGAATGTGCGCTGTTTTCTCCACCTTAGGTATATTTCCTGTGGTTAATGTTAAGTTGAAGATGTGTGTCACTTGAGGAGTGCAGCATACTAAAATAAGTAGGGGTTAAAGCAGTCAGCACCTATGGATTGGTTTGCCATTTTCAGGGAGGTCAATGGTTCTGGACAAGACAAAAGTCAGCTGCCTGGCCAGGATCACATGGCAATTTTTTTGTTTAAATAAGAAACCAGTAGAAACAAAGTGCTTATTAAAAGCCTCACAGAGATCAGTTTTATCGCTTAGAATACGGGATTCTGAGGTAACTTTCTTGGACAGAGAGATAGCAGAATTCTTCTGTTTCAGAGAGTTAACTGTTTTCCAGAATTTTTGCAGTTAGGAAGTAGTTGGATTTTTGACATATTCAGACTGATTTTCTTAATTGCCTAAAAAGGAAGCAATCTGCTGGAGCACCAGTTTTCCTCACCAAGGCCCAGGCCTGGCTCTTTAGACGTAACAGATTAGATTATTCAGAGGAGAAATAAGGATTAGTCTTACTAGTCTTTAGTTGATAATTCGATTTGTCCGATTTTTTAACTTGGAAATTCTTAAATGTCAATTAAAGGACATTTTCCTCTTTTCAAACTGACTGAGTTCACACAGCCATCTGAATGCAATGCCTCTCCTCCTATGCCACCGTGGGCATTCCAAAACAGGCTGATCACCGTGGCGACGGGACAGAGCAGTGGTGATTGGCCAAGATCATTATCATTCCTGTCAGGACAGGTGTGAGCAGTCTCAGTTAAACTGGCTCTTGATTGGTTCAAACTGCCGGGAGGCCAACAAATCCCTAATCAGACTGTTAGCATATGAAAAAGAGAGAGGCGAGATAGAGGGAGCGGGAGGGAGAAAGAGAGACAGGGGGGAAAAACTAGGAGGGTGAGAGAAAGTGAGAGAATTGTAATTGGAAATGAGAATAATATCAAGATATTTTCAGTTAGAATGATTTAGAAACAGCTCCCATGCCACATCAGCGTACCATATACAAACACACACACATAAAACATGCAACAGTGCACTTGTATGTGTGTGTGTGTGTGTTGAGACAAGTACAGATGGTGCTGGTAACACCCTATGGCACCTTTCCATCCAGGCAGACACACACAAACACATGCACATGTTGATGCAGCACAAAAAGGACAAAAAAAAGGTGTGGGCATGCAAATAAATACGTAAATAAGTGTTAAAGGGAGAGCTTTAATAGTGATACTGCAAAAGCATTGTGAATTTAAATCAAATTTTAAATCAATTCCCAAACAAATATATCCCTTCCTTCAGTGCTCCCTCAGAAGCTCCGCCCCCATATTTTAGATCTTTGACCCTTACCTGGTAACTTTCTTCTCTGTTTATACTCTTCAGACTTTTTACAACCTCTAGTTGTTTCTCAGCCGTCTTCCTTTCTTTACATAGCCTGGAGTCAAGCACATTCAAATGTGCCAGGGTATAGAACTGTCTCTCCCGCTGCCCCCCTCCCCTTATTAACCCTGTGCATGAGCACTGGTAGGCTGGAATAATGTTGTGTGGCAAGGTCCACACCACTTTCTTTGTTTTGCCTTTACAGAACCAGGACTATGTACAAAAACCTTTTTTTGTCAGAGCACACACAACACAGAGAGCTAGAAGACTGTGAAATATTAGGTGAATTAGAGTATTTGATTACAATAATTTATTATCGCTTTAAGTGATATACTAAATTTCAACACACAATATAGGTGACCTTAAAATATATAATATTACCAATTAACAGCTGAGAATATTAGCTATTTGGTGTATGTCTTCCAAGCTGCCTTACAACATGCTGTAATGAGTTCAGACAATTTTGCTTATGTGACCTCAATGGAAAACAAACCTTAAATAAACATTTTTTTTACTTCATACAGGAAACGACACGTTTTACAGTTATTTTAATGAGATTGACAGGTTTAGGAATTTAGTTGCCACAGGTATCAGCAAAACAGATGCACTCAAGTTATTTTCAATAAGAATTTAGCTGATACTGTATTAACAAAGTGTTCAGATACATGACCATGTTTATCTATAAACTTTGTATCAAAATTATGAACACACCTGCACATGCTCGTACATAAACAAACTGCAGACAATTCTACATCACCAGCACCACAAATATGCAGCCATACATGCATGAAGAAGAATTCAAATACACATGCATGCACAAAACACAAAAAACACACAAAAGCTGCTTCTTTCAGGGGACAAAGTGAAAATGAAATATATCATAGTTCTTGTCATCAGATACCTTCTCGCTTGGATGTCACCAGTTAATGTCTTTCCTTCCATTTCTTTTCTTTCGCCTTTTTCTCCCTCTGTGTCTCTATCTCTGGCTTTCAGGCAGGCAGTGCTGACACCCAGAGTACTATCAAGAAACTATTTTCACTTTGATGTGTGTGTGTGTGTGTGTGTGTGTGTGTGTGTGTGTGTGTGTACGTGTACTCTACCTGTTGTGTGTCGAGCATTTTTGCTTGGGTGCATGAAAGGTGTGAGGTATATGTGTGCCACATATGCTGTGTTTCAGTTCTTGCATATGTGAAAGTAGATCAATAAGCAATATGTGTGTCGTATCTATCTATGCACATGTATGTATATTTGTTCAGATGAATGTATGAACTTATAATATGCCTGAGACACAAAGAGGGAACCCTTATGGGAACCTGTTATCTGTATCATGCAGACCTGGAAAACACTATTTCTGGAGCAAAAGCTACAAGAACACACATGAATTGTGTCTCATTCGGGTACTGGATCATCAGAGGGATGAGGACCTCAAAGTCAGGTCCTTCTGAGCACCTGAAGGCCAGACTAAGCCTACGCCTCCTCTCAAAAGGGGCAGCCCATCCTCACAGACACCAAAACTTAAGGTAGGGAGAGATAGAAATTAGCGGTAGGAAGAGGGTAGAAAGGAAGCTGGAAATCAAAATAATGAAATGGAGAGCAACAAAATGAAAAAAGAAATATTGGCTGAAATAAACAACAGATACATAGAAACATATATATATAATACAACCAAAAGAGAGATGGGGGGAAGTTTTCTCTGATTAGCATTTAGGTGTACACACACACACACACACACACACACAGTATGGTCTGTGCCCCTCCTTAATACACCCGCAGCCTGAATAAATGACAGATGACACACTGAAGTGTACTTGACAGTGTGTGTGTGTGTGTGTGTGTGTGTGTGGGAGAATACACTCTTGGTGTCCAAGGAAGCCTGCAAGCTAAAGATGTCCGTGTGTGTGTGTGAGAGAGAGAGAGACAAACAGTGTGTGTCAGCTGTATGTTTGTGTGTGTCACAGAGTGTGTGAGCAACAACATCCATCCATCACACTTACCAGCTGGCCCTCTGCATGTCAGGGTCTTTTTCTTTCACAAAAGCACTCACACACAGTTTTGGAGACAGTGTAATGCTAACATGTCCAACTTGATTTTGGTGTCCTTGTTATTCAGCAAGGTTTTCTAAGAATGTCACCATTGTTCCTGTTATTTCTTCTGAATTAGAGAAGGCAAGCCATGTGCCACAGAAAGCCACCAGTCTGCAGGTCGTGGCACCCTGAAATGTGTGTGCCTTTGCGTAATAGTTTGTAGTATGGCAAGCGAATGACTAACATGCCAGATTTACATGCTAGCAAGCCAGAAAGTCAGTCACAATATATTAATTTTCCAAGGTTCTTTCTGTTTTCCCTTTACTGTGTTGGCATTTGGGTTTTACATCATTGCACTCTGGCCATCATTAACCTGAACATGTTAACCTGATGTTCACCATAGAGAACCAAGATGTCTGTCTAATAACGATGTCTCATTTGTGAAGCAGTCTGCAATACAAGTGCAAATGTAATGTAACATACCAGTGCTTGAACCAGTTTTTTGCCCTTCTGACCACCATTTACAAGGTTTAAAACCCAGAAAACAAACTAATGCACAGGGAGAACACTGACAAATTTGAAACCTTATAAACAGTTTCTGGCGCAACTCGGTAAAAACAGAGCTGTAGTTGTGAAGATGGAACACTCATATACAAAATAATGTCTGCAGAGATTTAAAAAAAAATTACCACTATGCAACCTTTCAAAACTTCGTTTTTTGTTAGATTTCATGTTTTCAAACACTGAGTTTTAACCTTTTTGACCTTTTTTTCCATTTAGAAAATAGACTGGGAGTTGTCGCAAGTAAATAGGGCGACATGCACAGGTGATATTTGGAGTACAAAATATTTTAATAAAAATACCAAAGGAAAAACACTGTCAGTAGCATCCTGTTTTTGCTTTGCATAACTTATAATACCCAGTCAGGAAGCCAAACGTGAGTGTCTGGGTCATTAGAAAAGTTGTGTGGCGCTGTGGAGAGCCCCCAGATGCTTTAGTGCATTGATCACGCGTAACATTCATCCAGCCAGTGTAGGGCTGAATGACTAATTGCATTTGCGATATTATCGCGATGTAATAAAACTTGATTTTCTAATCTCAAAGGCTGCGATTATACTCTGGTCACATGACACACAAGCGGAAAGCAGTCTGCAGACGTTGATGCTTCGTCTGCACGTTATGCTGTAACTTGCCTTCTTGTTGTAAAACGGCCTTAAGCTTGACAGAAGCTGACACTACATAAATTTTAGTGTCACACATGGAATGAAAGTAGCTCCCGCCCCCCGCGGGTAACATGGAATTGTCAGGCCATTCATCCCTCTGACGGACCGGAAAAATGCACAACAGAAAGACACGTGTAGTAAGGTAAGCGTAGCGATCGGCGCCAGCCTCACGCACAGCCACCAGTCAGCTCAGTAACTATCTGTGAAACGGCATTTCAGACCAAACTCACAAGTCCGAAGAGGCCCAGTCTCTCCTGAGTTACGGGGAGGAGGGGGACTCCGGTGTTGTTGGAGAATTACTAAGCTTGTCTATTAACCACAAGAGTCGTCACTCTGTTTTATTTTCGTGGCCAACTTTTGAATTGAACCCCAAACAGAGTATTTTTTGTTTGCTTACTGGCATACAGAAAGATGAACTCCTAGGAGATGGAGATGAACTGTGGGTTTTGCATTGAGCGCTTACAGTATAACATACTGAGGTGAGTTAGTTTTTCTTGTGGTCTGTAGGTAGGCCGACCTGATGGTATTATATCATATTATTTAATGCCATGACTTGACTCAAATTATCTTTCTCATATTATAATTTGATATATCTTCTCCTCCATTGCTCATAATAATAATTATACCTAATTTCATCATAACATAGGCCTGACCCACAAGAAAGAACAGTGTAATTCTGTCTATCTAATGTTGTGTTTGAATAATACAGAAGGTAAAGAGCTTAAAAATGAATCGCATATTAAATCGCAATATTGGTTAAAAAAAAAAATCGCAATTAGATTATTTTCCAAAATCGTTCAGCCCTAAGCCAGAGAGAAGAATCATGAACCATTCATAGCGCGTCAGTCTAACTAATGTCACAACCCGTACCGGAGAGGGAGTGGGGCGGCAGTCGAGCATACGAGGCCAGGAGATTGCGGAGCAAGCGGGCCGTCGCGGACGGTTGGTGACCGTCCCCTCTGGCTGGATGAAGTGTGACGCTTTGCATGATCCATGATGATAGAGAAATTAGGGCTGGTCCGAATACCATTTTTTGAGCTTCGAAAAAATCAATTTGTATCATTTATATTTAAATTTTCGAAGTTGCACAATCTCTTTAGGCTGCCTGTCCGTTTGTGTTAAAAAGGCCATCTGTTGCTGGGAGGCTGTAGGGCATGAATATACAGTCACTGGCCAGTAGGGGGCTCACACGCTCTATTCTGCCCAGCAACACGAAAAGTGAGAGGCTTGTCTGCAGCGCGGAGAATACTGGAGAAACTTCACACCGCTGTTAGGTGTTAGTCTTGGTTCGGGAGTGATTTGTGCGTTCATAAAACCGTAAGTTTCTGTTTTGTTGCTGTATTTACTTAGCCTGTTTCTTTAGCATTTTTTTAAGTCATGTATAATCTGTAGCAGACAAGCTGAATGAGAAGTTTGCCATCATTGAAGTAGAAAGTACGCATACATACGATAGGATTACACAGTGTTTCTTTTGTCTTTAGATTTTATGCTTTAAAGATAATTATTATTATTTACATATTATTTGTATTCTGTTTATGGTTTCAGAAACCACAAATCTCCTCAATGCCAATAGATAAGACTGTAATTATGCACCTTAAGGAGAAAATAAAGGAAACGCTCATTGCAACAAAGCCTGGTTATTGGAGCCGCTCTCTGTAAAGGCAAACCCAGAGTCCTGACCCGACTCTCCACAGCGATTTGAATTATCCACCACAACACATGCACAATTTTTCAGTTTGCATTTTGATTATTTCCAGAAACCGTTCATCCAAACGGTTTGGGGCACGAGACGATGACGTCGCAGTAAAATCTCAAAGTCTCCTATATTTCGCAATAGATTGATTTAGATTGATAATAAGGGTAAAAACGCGTAAAAGGGATAATCCATTTTGTTTCTATTATTCTATTTTCCACAATGCAGCTTAACCCAAAATACAAGCTCAGGCATGCACTTCTTTCTGTCCATACAAACTCCGCTGTTCTACGCTCTTTTGAATACTCCCGTTGCAGGAACACTTTCAGTAGTCCAAGAAGTAATATATATTTATTAAGTAACTATAACGAAGCTATATGTTAAGTATTATTTCACCAGATTTTATAGTGTAAAACATATATGCACGCTGTGCAAAAAAAAAAAAAAAAAAACGAATGTCGAATGTCACATTTTCAAATCGAATACCAGCCCACCGAACGAATATTCGAATATTCTAGTCCAGCCCTAAGAGAAATATAGAGATTAATGTCAAAAAAGCAAGCTGTCAATATTTTAGAGACTCCCCAAAATATTACAAATCATGCTTTTAGCGGAGCTGATGTCTTACTAAGGGGAGCTGACCTCAACCTGGCTCCCCCGTAGTTTGCACCCTGGGCAGGAGTCTCTCAAATCGATTGTCAGACCAACTGTTTCTCCTCGGAGTCAGCACAAGACTACCAGGCTAAAGAGCCTCGCCACAGGCGCAATAGAGGGTATTGCTGTGCTTTTGCCAAACAATATGAAGTAATATCGCCACCCCGCGAAAGACGTCTGCAATTTCTGCGTCCTCATTAACTGACGCTAAAGTAAAAAGTAAGGTCGGAAAAGTTTTACGCAAACACGCACGAAAAGGGACATCTGATTTATTTTTCTCTCCTCCCATTATGCGGATAGTTCAAGAACCAGTTCAGAAGTAACACAATGATTTTGTTATTAGTACCTGTAATATGTTTACCAAAGTTATCAAGGACTGCGTTACAGGCAAATGTAACCTGATTACAGTAATGCGTTACAACAGTGGTTGTTGCACAAACCCAAATACAGAAGATACCTATGCAGGAGTGCTCAGACACACACCTCAGTAATTTATGAAATATTTCCCCCGGCTATAACAAACATGTCTGGACTCTATCTATCTTGTTAACCTTTTGTCTCTTCTGTTCCCAGCCAATGCAGAGTTATTAGACAGATACCAGTAGCTCTGGAGCTGGTGAGAAAAAGGCAAAGACAACTCTAGACTGAGGGAAAGTCAGACATTGAGAAAGAAAGAGAGATGGATAAATGGATAACTCTTTAGTAGCTGTGTCACAGCCATTCAATCCCGTAATTGATGGGATCAATTTAACTGAGCTAATCAAGCTTTTTAAATCTGGAGATGATTCTCCAAATTAATCTCAGCTGTTTCAAACCAAGATATGAAGTGTGATCTCACTATAAATGAAGAGTTTAATTCCCTAATGGCCAATTTTTTCAAAAAGAGAATTCTATCTGATTGTTTACTGTCACACAAGCAGTTGTTTTCTTTGATGAGAAGACAAGCAGCTAATGTGTTTTATGTTGAAAAATATTTTGATTTTTGGAAAAAGCTATTACATTAAGTAAGAATGAATTTCTAATAAGCAAATCAACAAAGCAAATATCAGAGCAAAGCTTTCTGGTGTTGCACACGCTCTTTCTTTAAACAGGTCATATTATGCTAATTTTCAGGTTCAAAATGTTATTTAGGGGTTGTACCGGAACAGGTATACATGGTTTCATTTTTAAAAAGACCTTTTTGTCATACTGCACATAGCTGCAGCTCTGCTTTTCACCCTGTGTGTTGAGCGCTTCGTTTTAGCTATGGAGTGATACATACTTGCCCCTTCATGGTCTTTGCTGGGAGTTGCACATTTGCAGTTTCTAGTTAAGGACCACTAGCTAAGGGTGCTCCGATAGATTGGTCAAAGATCATAATAGGCCGATAATTGTTTTAACTAGTTTGATTGGTGGTCTCTAAAAAGGATGATCAGAAAAGCCAATCAGATGATGCAAAAATTTTCAATGGCTGCTAAAATGGTTTTAAAAAAAGCTAGCTAGCACCAACAGACAGAAAGGACTGAGAAGCGGAGCAACAAGCGGGGGCGATTGTGTGAAACTGTCACTGTCTTGCCCATCTCACACAACCACGCTACCAAAGTTTAAATGTCTTGACTCACAGCGCATCAGGCAGAGAGAGAACGATCCTTCCGTGTGAGTTTCCTGATGCAAAGGGAGGCACCACTCAATTAGCTGACTACTCAATCTGATTCCGCCTCCTATCCAGATTAAAGCGACATATCCAAAGCTGTTTATTTGAAAATGCAGCTGACACGCTAAATGTGGGCCAAAAAACGAAGGACTTTATAAAATGATGATGCAAGCATTTTGAAGTATCGCATTAGAAAAGGTTGATGAAAATGGCAAAATTCAAAAATATCTCTTATTTTGCTCGCTTGAGGTTGTTTTTGCCTTTGTCGAAAAGAGGGTAAATGCGGTGGGAAATGGAAACACTTTTTCCAAATAAGTTCTGACGTAGTGAACTTGTAACTCATGACTGATCAGCTGTTTCTGCATGCCGGCCAACAATTTCATGTACCTCGCGGCTGGTAACGCTCATTTTTGCTGAGAAAAGTGATGGGTGCAAATCTCGGCAGGTAACATTACATTATTACAGCTATGTGTAATGTCACCTACCTGCCTTGTTTATTAACTCTAAACCAGCGGATGGAAATGCACATATTTCGCAATGTCTTTTTTTTCTTGTCTTTTTTGCGACATTTCAAAAGTACGGTTAAAATTCGCATGACAGTTGGATGGAAACATGGCTGCAGACACATTTGGCTTTCTGATTTGGTCTTATCAGTGATACAAAGCACAACACGATGCTACTAACAGAGTTTTAGTTTCAGTATTTTTAATAAAATATTTTGTACGGTGTAAATAACAACTTGTAGGCTACTGTGCATGAAGCCATATTTACTTTGTGACGACTCCCAGTCTTTTTTCCTGTGCCACTCTCTCTGTACTCCCGTGTTGCTCTCAGTAACAGTCCCAGCTCGTTGTCAATCATTGAAAAAAAAACTTAGTGTGGTTATTCGTTGGTATTGCTTTCTTCTTTCCTGCAACTGTGCAGAAGACTATCTGCTTCATGTTTACACCAGCGAATGCCCAGTGAACGTGATCGGCAACTAGATGTGTGTTTTCAGTCATTTTAAAGAAGTGGTATTATGCTCATTTTCAGGTACAATATCTTAATTAGGGGCTGTATCAGAACAGGTTTACATGGTTTCATTTTCAAAAAACACCATATTTTTCTGATACTGCACATTGCTGCAGCTCCTCTTTTTACTCTGTGTTGTACACTCTGCTCTTTAGCTACAGAGCGATGCATCTTACTTGTGCAAAATCTTTGTTGGGAGTTGCACATGCACAGTTCCCAGGTAAGGACGACTAGCCAATCAGAAGCAGAGAAGGGCAGGTCGTAAGAAACTAGGTAGTGCGATCCAAATCAAAGCCTTCAGACTGCGACCGTAAACTAGCAGATGGTATAAGTTATTACCAGTCCACAACCACACAAAATCATTGTTCCACATCTTACCATCAGGACTAAACGTTGAACTGTTGCCGGTGTTCTGACGATCTATGCTGCCTTACTGAAAAATACTACCATAGCGCAAATCGATATACTCGACTCTACTCGGCCCTGCTCCGTTTTTAATTGCAAATAGAACCCAGAGATAGCGATGCCACACACAACTGCCGCAACGTAATGTGAAGTGCGACACACACACCAGCGATCCACACAGCTCTTAAAATCTATACAGTCTACAGTTAAAATGTTTCAACATTCCTCAGAATGTAAAGACAGATAAGCGGTATGAAAACCTTCCAGCTGTGTTTCCTCTGCCGTTGTTGCTGCAGCGTCTGTGTGACAGCGGGAGCAGAGGGCTCTGTGAGCAGGCAGCTGGCCGGCCTCACACGCTCCTCCGGCGCCACTTTCGGAGCTCCTCAACTCCGAAAATATTCAAGCACATTTTTGTTCCGCCCTCACTTCTCGTAAAACTGTCAATATTCGAAATCTGCACAGCCGATTTCTCACCTCAAAACTCTCAGAAGATTTAGTGATGAAATTCCATACGGAAACTGTTAAATATAAAACTTTCTGGCCTCTGTCTGGCGCACACAATGATGATGCAATGAATAGTGATGATTCTCTTTGACCAATCAGCAGTCTGTTGTGTTTTCACGTTACATTTTAGTATCCCTCAGCTTGCTTGGAACCTCGACGGAGGTGAAGTGATATGAAAAAAAGTATCTGGAAGCAGGTAAAGGTACAACATTTCTACAATGGAAACCCAAACAAAGGCGAGTCGAGTCAAAGGGCCTCCGCTCAGACAAGCTTGGTTTGAGGGCATGCCTGACTCTCAGAGTTTATCATCTTAGGATGCCTATGCTCCTTTACCTCCTAAATATTTATCTACACCCTCTTTTGTTGCACTTTTTATAGATGAAGTAAATGTATATATTGTATGCTATTTGTTCTGATTTTGTAGTTTATTCCACAAGAAAGCTAAATTTGTTAGGCTGTAAGATGTTTTCAGTAACCAGGCAAAGGCTGCTGTGCCGGGCGTGGCGGTTCTTACAATTATGATTAAAAAGTGGTTAACTAAAAATATATAAAAAGATTTGCCGACAACGCCACCTAGGGATAGCCGAGCCCCAGGACTCACAGGTTCTCAAAAATCGGGGTTAGAGCAGAGTAGAAATGGGACCACACAATTAAAATTAATATTAACAATTTATTAGCATCTTTAAAATACCAAAAAAGGCCTAACTAAAAGTCATAAGATGTGTCAGAATAAAAGAAGCTAAAAGCGGGGGGAATGTTTCATAGTTCGTTAGCTCTAGCAGGGCGCCAGTCACTCCGTCGGCGTTCCTCGGCCTAACAGCTCCTCGGGTCACTCAGTCTGTCCCGTCTGCTCCGCCGTACTCTCCGCTCACCCTGCAACAGAAGGGGGTACAGGCCAGTAGTGTGCTCTACTTCAGTTCACCCACACCCTATGCTTCACGCCCCAATTCTGCAGCTCTTTCCTGCGTGATCCTTTGTGCCGCCTAACATGAAGATACTAAATTGTAATCACGGTTTCCCTGGGCGACAGTTATACCGTTCGCCCAGGCCCGAGCTGGCTTCCTCTGCTACTTCTCCGAGCTGCTCTCTTCCCCTGCTCTGTGCGTCCACCCGCTGCTAGTCCCGCAGCGGCTCGTCTCTCTGCTGCCCGTCTGCCCAATGCTCGTCTCGCTGCGGCCCGTCCCTCGGCTGCTAGTCTCTCGCTCGGTGCTCGCTGCGGCCCATCCCTCGGCTGCTAGTCCTCTCGAATGCCGTTCCTCGGCTGCTAGTCCCGCTGCTGCCCGTCTCTCGGCGGCTAGTCCCTTTGATGCTAGTTCCCTGGATACGCCTTTTCTGTCCCTCTGAGCCGTGCTTAAGAGGGATCTTTGCTAATCTGCCACTCGCGTCCGCACCTGTCACCCATTGTCTTTTAATTATGGGAGTTGGTGTGTGGCGTTCAGAGTCAATGCAAAAATTGTAAAACTTAAAATCAAAACATGCTAAAAAAACCCACAGCACTCTACATGCAATAAAAGATCCAAAAAAACAGCATCCAAAGAACACATTTAAAACAGAAGACCACAACACACAGAACATGCTAAAAACACTGCACACTAAAATCAAAGGCAATTTCTGGCCCTGTCACACTGCTATTAGAAACCTGTGCGTGACTGTTTTCCTGATCCCGCTCACGCCTGCTCCCATTGATGCCAATCCCAATGCAGCTCTCTAGTTGCTATGTTTAAGTCTCTAAGACAGAAGCAGTAGAATTTGTTGCCCATGTTTCCTGGCAATAAACTAAAGAGTTGTGATTTAGTGATATTTCATAATCTGTTATTTTTAATATGTAATATTTTTTGTAAGTACCAATTAAATAAATATACAGTATACGGTATAATACTACATGATAAATAAAAGGCTTCAAATAGACTTGGTGATGGACCCAAAAAATCCTGATCAGGGCCCCTACTACTAGCCGAGTAGGGTGGGTCGTGAGAAGCCGGTAAACACGGCTTCAGTTCAACTGTACATGTTGCCCATACCAACTTAGCAACATGGACTGGAGCAAGAGTTTCAGAGTGGTGAGTTATTAATCTGTAATAAATGTATCTTTCACCCATAAAATTTTAACATCACACCTAGCTAGTAGCTAGTGTTTGTAAGGGAGAGGCAACAGGTGGACGTCTTGTCACTGTGTTCTACAGCTAACAGTGTTTTCACTAAACACAAGTCCACGAGTGTTAGCAGCAGATTACCAAACAGACATGAACAGGTACACTGTCAGCAGAGCGGATTAAACTGTAACGCTACAGAAATACGACAGTAGCACAGCTGAAACTGACACATGTAGGGAGACAGAAAATGCTTAAATGAACAGTAGTCTAAAATAATGTGTTGATAAAAAGTGTTCTTATGAACTGTATGAAAATATCAGCCTTATTCTTTGAGCTCGGCTGTGTGTCGGCGTTTCCACATTAAAAGACGCGGGCCGTTTCCCCTCACTTAAAAAAACTTGTCGCTAATTCAAAAATGAGATTAATTTATTTAACACACTCAAAAGTGTTCCAAAGACTTTATAAATTAACTTTATAAATTAACTTCATAAAGCAGTGAAATGGAAAAATCCCTTCATGCCATAAAATGTGCTCAAATAATGTTTGAAAGACTATATCTCAACATTTAGGCTACTGAAAACTCACCGTCCACCTTTTGCACCCACATCGCAAAAGGTGGGATGGAACATGACTACAGTCTCTGTAGTCGGCCTTAGAAAGCTATACTAACCTAAATAAACAGCCTACATTCATATTAGAAATTTAGTATTTCAATACCAAACTGCTCATAATATTCAGCCTCATATAAGAAAAATAAAATCCATTTATTTTAACGGCTGCGTCAGGGTGTGTGAAACGACTGGGAGCAAATAAAATACATTTAAAGGCAGTAAGTAGGCTGATCCTGCTGTACTGTAAAAACCTGTAGGCAACATTAGCCTGAGGCTTTTAATCAGTATCTGTAAGATCGCCATAGTCAAGAGTTTCTCCACATCACGGCTGCAAACATAAAGCAGCCTATTGGCTAAAACAGTCTGTGGGATTTCTTACACATGGTGATGTCATTTTCCTGAGAGCTGATTGGTCAGTATGCAGCGTTTTCACAGAGTTAATCTCTTTTCTGGAACATAACCTGCTCCTGCAGGTTAGCCCTCAGCATAAGTTACCATGGAGATCTACTCTGGTAAGAAGTGAACCACCTTTGTGCCAGGGTTAACCCCGAAGTTACGCTCAAAACAATCACACTGATCATAAAAAATCAAAAGTTAATAAAAGAAAGTTATGTTGAGTATGAAAACTCTTGTTCATTACATTTTACTTAATAATTGCAACCGCATGTGTTGTATTCATTGTTGCAAAACTTGTTCTGTATATAGTTTGTTATCGTGATCAAAACCATTGATCTGAAGCTCAATGCTTATACTGTCATGTAAATAGTTTTCTAATCAGCAATAAATATAACAATTTCTGATCAACCCATATAAATTGCATGTTTAAAATAACATACCGTTAAAGCCCTGCCCATTTCAAGACAACCCCATCCACTTCCGGGTAAAAATCCCGCCCACTTCCGGGCTAGGCCCCAGTCCGAGTACGGATACAGATACAGATAATTCATTTGGTTAACAGATACTGTACTCGCTCATCCCTAATGGGAACTCCCTTTGGGGTGGTTTGCAAACCTATTGCATGCACAAAAACGGTATAACTCAAAAAATGAGAGGGAAAAAGCATAATATGACCTCTTTAAGAGAACATGCTCTGAAATATCTACAGTAATAACAAATGACACTGGTGTTATTAACTGTTAACCTATTTTCTAATTTCCTGTGAGATAGACTGTAGGCAGACATGAACCTTTAGGTTGACACCAACAATGCTTGAAAATATTTCAAATTATTATAAATGACACCGTCAGATAAGCACAGTAGTTTAATTATTTGTGGTGGTGAAATCAGAGATATGGTAATAATGTAAATTTAGGGCAAGGCAAGCTTGCAAGTTCATGAAAAAATTACAATTTAATTGAAGTCACCTTGTGTCATGCATTCTACAGCTTGTTTTTGCCAGGCTCTCCGGTTGTCTATCTCTCTACTTATCCACGTTTCTGTCTGTGTGTGTCCCTAGTTAACTTTCTACATTATTGGTGGAAGTATGTCTTAAGGCAGCCTAAAAAATTGCCGCCTGACTCATCAAATATTCAGCAGAGCTTTTACCTTATCTTCTACAAGGCAACTAAATTGATTTAAACATTTAAACATAATTTAAAATACCAATTCAGTCTTAGTTGTAGGAATTTATACATATCTCATTTAATGGTTACATCTGATTCAGAATTAGAAGTTGAGAATTTCTCAAGACAATGTCTTGACATATCTTACTCTATCTCTCTGGTGGTTTTAGTGAACTGACACTATAACATGTATCATTTTGTCTCAAACTCTTCATTTCTCCATAAAACGTTTCATAATTTGGGTCAAATTATATGATTTATTTAGTATAATTTAAAAATAAATGTTACAGTGCCTTCTTCTATTTCTATCAAATGGAAAAAGAAATCCCCCCCCTCTTAAAATAAGGAATAACTGTCATGGTTCTGGGTTAGTTGGTCTTTGGTTTGTAGTGTTTTCCTGTGCTTTTAGTAGTTTTGCAATCACCAGCAAAACAGGCACTGTTTGGTGACAGTTTGGTGTTTTCCCGACCTTGAAATTTGCTTTGCCTATCTGTGTGGTATTTTGGTGCCTAGCACAGAGTGTATGGTGCAGAGGTGGAAAGAGAAGCAGAAACATGTGATGAGTTGTTGGTATTTTGCTTAGCAAAAACACAATAATGATTGCAATATAAACTATTTTAATTAAACACGCCACAGTATAGTGGCTGTGAGAGCTCAATGCACTGCAACTGAAAAGGCAACAGAAAAGAAAGAAAACAAAACAAGTAATGAACATGTCCCAGACATGGCTGGACATAAAGTCATTTTCAAAAAAACAAAGTTTTCTTAGTAATTTAGATAATTTTCACCACTTATGGGTAGCTGACTTCTTGAATTGGTAAAGATGTTTCTTTATTAATTATTTGAACTTTTTGTCTATTTGAAAGTGTTTTCTTAAGTTACAGTGCTTTGAACTTTCAGGGTCACCATAACCCAGCCAGTGAATAAGTTTAAATCACAGTAAAAAAATATTTCTTTAATGTGGTTAAAGCAGGAAAATCTGTATTCATATATCTTTGAATATGAGTGATTCTTACAAGATCCACAGCAGCTTATCACTGCATGAAAAGCTTCTTCAGTTCACTAAATCCCTGCAGCCAGCTGAAGGCAGCAGGACGGATATGTTGATAAATCTGCAGTCTCTGATTTGACTAGTGCTGCATCAGAGCACAGTGCCATTACGCACAGCCATCCACTGTGTTTACCTTGATTTAATAATCTGCTAATGATGCTAGACTGTTACAAAATAACCACACACACCTCTACATACATCAGATGGGATCGTTATAACTCTATTCTTTTCGTTTAGACGTCGTATTAACAAGGCTTATATAAGACAAATTAAAACGTTATGTAAGTTCATTTTTATGTGATTTGGCGCCACTACCGTTTCAGTGTGATTCATCGATGTCGTAAATAAGGAGAGCTGTGCATGTACACTTATTATGATTACATTACTTATGACAAAAACTATCAAGTCCACAACTTTGCTAACACAGACAAAAATCAAGTGCGACAACACAAGACATAGCAACATCACTCACTAGTCCAACAGAAAGAATGCTAGCTCTTCATCTGTGTTGCAGTCTTTTATTTAACAAAGCTCTCACCAGTGTCCAGGAGCCTCTTGCTTTGTCATGCTCTTTTTCTCTTCTTAGCTTTTGCCGTCAATGTCTTCTGCAGTCTCTTAAACTCTGACATTAGCTAACGTTGTGGATATAGAGGCTGCTTAGCCTGGTTATGTTACCCACTCACCTGGTTCCAGCATGACGCCGGCACAGCTCTCCACCAGCAGCAGCATGTTGCTTGAAATGTGGGTGACAAGCTAGCCAACAAAGCTAGACAGCAACTTATGCAAGAGCACTTACAGTAACGTTAATGATGTCCAGGTGTGTTATCTAAATTTTCTAACATTAAAGAGGTCATGGTATGCTTTTTGCGCTTTCCCTTTCCTTAAAGGTTCAGTGTGTAAGATTTAGTGGCAGGGGTTGGTGGTGAGGGTTGTGAATTGCAACCATCTGTCCAGTCTACTACTGCCCCCTACCTTTTCAAAGAGCGTAGGACAGCCATGGTGGCTGACAACAGCACAAAAGGTGGTGTCTCTTGAGACAGCAGAGAGTAGCCAGTCAAGAAATGAGGGTTCTTTAGGTACATTTATTAAGAAATTATATTTACTTAATTATTCAGTAAAACCATAAGTTATAGCCACTGTTTCTGCACCATTGCAGTCCATTATAAACCACACATTAGATAAAGTTTATACAAACATTGACAAGGGAATCATTAATCATTCATTTTAATCATTAATTAAAATAAAAGCGTGAGAAGCTTGTTTACTGTAATGCAGTATTGGAGTTGAACTGAGCTTTTACTTTGAAAAATATTGACCAACATTAAAAGAGTCTGTAGCCTTCATGACACACCTCTGAAAGAGCCCTCAAAACGTGATTCTCCTAAATGTCCTCTACCTGGAGATACTAGGGAATTGGAATAGGTTGATGGATGTGGATCAAACACTGAAACACAAACGGTGCAGCATGTGCCATGATCTGAGAAACATTTGCTGTAGAATCCATTTGTTAAAGAAAGTGGAAAAAAGCTTAAGGTGGGCTTGAACCCTCAATCCTTGGATTTTGAGTCTTGCATCATACAAACTGAGTTAACTGAAGACCACGTTGCTGCAATTCAATATTATGGCTTTATTCTCATCCACGATCTAATGGTTAAAAATATTGCTCTGGTGCAAAACTTATTTTCAGACCCCTGCTGTATATTATTACTACTTATTCTTCTAATGTGTGTATTGTATGTGTGTAGTATCTGCGCTGCCTGAATTCTACCAGAAGTAGAACAAGAACAACTTTGTGATGAAACACGTTCTGTAGCGCTGTTTTCAGCTACTGTAGAAACATGACGCTGTAACGTGGTGACATCCATGGAAGGGGGTGCCCACGGTTATGTATATATAAATGGCTTATTCTAAGGTAATAAAAATATAATGGTTTATTATGTAAAGTCTTTACGCACCACTGAAAAAATAGTTATGGATCTTCTATTGCATTTCTGTCGATAGATCCTCAGAAATATTACACACTGAACCTTTAATTTGTTATATATCTTCTTTGTGCATGTACTGCCTGAAGTTAGATACCCTCCAGGAAGTCAATGGATGTGAAGTTGTTGTATTGTAGAGACAGGGCACTGTTAAAACCTTACGTATGAAAAATTAATTTGATACAAGTTTATAACTTAACACTCTTGTCAGGACCCACCCAACTTTGATTCAGAATGACTAGTAGTCCTTAACTAGATACTGCACATGTGCAACTCAAAGATCCTGTAGAGATGCTTCACTCCGTAGCTAAATCGGGGGTGCTACAGCAATGCACAGTACGAAAAAAATATGGTGTTTTTTTGGAAATTAAACCATGTAAACCTATTCTGAATCAACCCCTAAATAAAATTATGAACCTGAAAAGTCAACATTATATGACCACTTTAACTCAAGATTTATAGCTAAACCTGTGTCTGTGAAACCTCTGTCTGATTTTTCTCAGTCGACAACTTTGCTAACACAGGCAAACATCAAGCCAGCGTAGCAACACAAAACACAGCAAGCCAGCTAATAAGTTATTACTTACTAGTTCAATCAGAATCAGATTTATTTGCCAGGTATATGTACACATATGAGGAATGTGATTAAGGATTGTACATTGCTCATAATTCGAGCAACACAGACTTTATACAGCCTATTGAGCAGTCAAAACATGCTTTGATTTTTATTTGGACTATTTTATCGTAGCTTTTGGTGTCTTTTATTTGGGTTTGCTTTTAATAAAATGTGTACCTTCAAATGAAAAGGCTACAAGCAAAAAATGTTAAAACAACGAAGAGCATAAGCGGATGGCTTGAAGCACTGAGACTGACTGCCGAAATAGACACAGCCCCACGCCCTTTAGGTGAGGCGGGCACAGACATGTCGCGCACAAAGCCCTGCATTTATTATAAGACAAACTTTATATTATGACAGCACAGCGAGCACCGATACCCCCGCTAAAGGCCCCGCGTCCCCAGACTCTGGCATGTCTGTGTGAGTCCTGGGTCAATGCGTAAAGCCCAGTCCCGGAGGTGATGGTGCAGCTTTTCATCAGAGCAACATTCTTTCATTTGGAGCTTATTTAAGACTTAACTTTGATGGGCGTTTTAGTGCTAAATCTTTCTCTTGGAGCACCACAAGTAGCCAATTTATAATTCTAGGAACAGACAAAAACTTCTAGTTTGCACAGAACACGCTCCACAAACAAGTGGTACAGACGTGGTGCAGCTCATCATTGTGTTTGGAGAATGTTTCACTCTGAACATAAAAGAAAAGTTACACCGTGGATGGTCAGATCCCAGTCCGTGCACGTCTAGACCCGTGTCGGTGCGTAGTAGTCCCAGGACAGCGCAGAGCACTGTTTCCCAAAGCCACAAAACATTATGGAGCATTGCTTTGCACACTGGGGGTACACCGCCCCGTATCTGTCCGTAAGTCCTCCGTTCATCAAAGTAAACGCTCTTGACCCGTGCCCTGCTCCTCCGGGATGAGCGCACCCTCCTCTGGGGCTGACAGCGCACTGGTCCGCTCCAGCGAGGTTGACAGCGCGCGGTAGTCCCCCTGACTCCAGCACTGGCTCATGTTTATGGCTCATCTGACTGATAGTGTCCAGTTTTAAGCGCGTTTAACATTTTGTCAAAAATGTGTCCAGTTTAAATCATCGAATATAAAAGTATTGTTTGCAAATGAAAAACCTCGTAATATTAAAATGCACAATATTTTTGAACATTTATGCCGGGGAGGGGCTCTACTAGTGAAACTAAACATTTAATCTTTATTTAAATCTGTCAAAACAACATAATATTCTGTTTCTGAAGTCTTAACTTGTGGATTTCCTGCTCCAAACCATGTATTTCTTGCCGTATTCTGTCAGTCCCTGCCGTGAAGTCCTGGGTGCAGCCTCCTGAAGCTTGAATAATTGGGGCGTTTCATTCAAATTACGCACATTTTCAGTCGCCGCATTTATCAACACCAGGTGGTGCGTACACCTGGATTTCAAAGGTACGCACAGCTTCATAAATCAGGCGCTGAGAACAGTGTAAGCATAATCTCACGCACAAAAATACGCCCGTTTCTACGCAAGAATGATAAATGAGGGCCAATGTGTTTACTCATACAATAATACAATAACAGAATAATAAAGTAAAATCAACACAGGCTACAGTATAGTGAACACCAATATACACACAAAAACAATATAGGCAGATTGAAAAAATTTGTTTTTGTTTATAGTGTGTATAGTGTGTTCAACAACAAGAAGGCCAGCACGGCATCTGTCCTGCACTATTTCAGCTCTTTTAGCTCACGCCAAAAAGTGAAAGCCAGTCTGATTTTTACTCTTGTCTGGTCTCTTGCTCCGTTACTCTCTATTTTGCTCTTGCTACTCTGACAACATCTCCAGTCTCCTCGCAGCGTCTGCCACAATATCCATACTAAACATACCGGAGATAGCTTCTTCCAACTTACATTGTACATTACAAACTCTCTGCTTTTTTTATTGCTTGTACATGCATGGGATCTCTATCAAGGCCTTAGTCATGAAGTGATTACACACACACATTTCGTGTCATACCTGTGATTAACTTTTATTCATTTATTTTACAATAATGTCTAATAGTGTATTGGATTAAATTGCACTATTTTTCCCTTTTCCCTTTCTCACTCACCTCCATGTCACCTGCTGTCCCTGCCCTGCTGGCATCCTCATGCACTCTCTCTCCTTTTTTCTCTTTACACTTTCAGACACTTTACTCAGTGGCTCTCTGACAAATATAATGTAATAAAGGTAATAGGTGATTATCCCTGCAAATTGGCCTGTTCTACAGGTCCACTGCATACAATTAATGACACTTTTAAGCAAAATATGATAAAATGAAAATAAAAATAACTATGCACATTAACGTTGGCTTTCATGCTTGCCCTGGCTAAAATTACATACTAATGCACAGAATGTATACTAGTTAGCTAACCTTCTGTCAAGAATTTAACATAACACTGCGAGAATGTTCATAAATTATCATTTTAATAACAATACAAAAACAACCACAATCAACAGTGATATAGTCTATGTTACCGGCACCAGACCTAGGGGTAATCTGGACCGGCAGCAAAGGTTACGCAGGCTAGGGAGCACTGTGTAGCCAATATGGACTAATAGAGAGATGACCAAAGTTAGCGTCTTGCTCAAGCCAGAGCTCGTTTATTTCTGACTACAATCACATACCGTTTCAGTCACATTATTCTCCACCTTCCTGCTTAAAGTGCATGTTACACAAATGCTAAACATTTCACAAATAAACAACAAATGACATAATCAAACTGACAATATACAATATATAAAGCATTCTACCTTATGAAAATAAGTACACGACATCAAAATAATTTAACAGATATTCCACATAATCGAAATTGACTTAACTCAAAATACTAATAACAAATATAACTCAAAACACACACTCACTTTAGATTCTTCTGATACACTCACTCACCTATTAACACATTACATTATATTTCTGCTAACATTAATGGTAACACTAGCATGAAATACACATACATCTTTCTACACACTTCTTGAACGTCACACTCTTTCCTACACTTGCACTTAACCGCAGCGCGTGACAATATGGTGGTACCACAACACGTTCATGTGTGATCAGCGAGGTGAACTAGTTTGAATATGATATCTTTCCCCTGACCATTTACTCACTACTGGCTGGCTAAAACTCTTAACAACGTCTAGAACACATTTTCGTCTGTTACAGAATGTTAATGTTAGTTACTCACACTTTTTTTTTTTTTAAATTACTGTGAGAGACTGAAGTTCATTAAAAAATACTACTGAACATGGCGACGCTCGTCGGAGCAGTTAGCTACACAACGAAGCTTACTACACTTTACACACATCTTGAAATCATCTTACAACACTGCAGAACATTTTATACAGCATTCACATTATATACTGATCCAAGCTAAACATAGAAAAACAAGTCTTACTGTACCTGTGGATTAATAGAGAGATGACCAAAGTTAGCGTCTTGCTCAAGCCAGAGCTCATTTATTTCTGAGCTGCACATGAGCGAAGCTTGTAGCTGTAGCCTCCCTACTTGATCTACAGCAGTACCAGAGCACCATCTGCTGACCAGTAAGTGCATTACCTTTATATTATGAGTTAGTGTATTAGGATAGATCAATTATAACAAAAAAATGGGGGCTGCCTGTTTACATAAAACTAAACATGTAGCATTTCCAACCTACTACACCTACGTAACAGAATAGCAGAAAATAGCAATAGATATTTTATATAGCATATCAATATATTTGGGGGGCAGTTGAGCACATTTTAAAGAGGTGGTATTATGCTCATTTTCAGGTTCAATATCTTAATTAGGGTTTGTACCAGAACAGGTTTACATGGTTTCGTTTTCAAAAAACACTATATTTTTCTCATTCTGCTCATTGCTGCAGCTCCTCTTTTCACCGTATGTGTTGTACCATCTTTAGCTACAGAGTGATTCATCTTACTTGCGCAAAATCTTTGTTGGTAGTTGCACATGCAGTTCCCAGGTAAGGACTACTAGCCAATCAGAAGCAGAGAAGGGCGCGTCGTAAGAAAATACGTAGTGCGATCCAAATCAAAGCCGCTTCAGACTGCGACCGTAACCTCAAATTATTACCAGTCCACAACCACACAACATCATTCTTCCACATCTTACCATAAACCACTACAAAAATCAGAAACTCAATTTTACATAAAAGTTGGCCATCTCCATTTGAACGTTTGCTCAGTAGCTTTCACATCGGGTGTAATATTAGCATTATAGTTATAACTTTGGCTGTGTTAGCCAATGTTTACAACAATTCTGCACTTGAACAGTCTGTGAAGTTACAGTGCCGTGTTTATTTTAAAGCCCCCCTCCAGCCAGTTTTAACTGCCGTTTTTGGCGAACGTTCTTTCTCAAACAGAGAATGGGGGTGTGGTTAATAGTCGGACGTAACATTACCATGACAACCAAAAACTGACCGGCTGGAGTGTTCACTGACGATATGCTGTGTTCACATCACAACACTGTAAAGTTTAGTCCACTTTGCTGTCTGGCAGGAGCAGCTGTTACTTACCCATGATAGGAATTAATGTGCGCATATCAGCTGTTATCATTACACAGTCGATGGTCCTGTCACGCACTGCACACGATAACGCTACGTTTTATGGTGCGCTTACTTTAGGGGGGGGGGCTGCCTCCACCGATGCATTGGTAAAACGGCCATCAGTAAAATGCATGTTGCAGATTGTATATAAGACGGTGGCAGGTGAAAGTGCGACATGTTTCCAACATCGTGCGCACAGATGACATAACATATCTACTGTAAGTTCTAAGTAAATGACATGATCAATCGGTTAGCTAGCTCACAGCGATGTTTATCGGTTTGATGCTCTGACTTAACGAGGCTTGACAGTTTTTTATGGAGGCATGACACAAGCTTGGAGAATGACGTATGACTTATGGAATTTACTATAGTCATACGTCATCACCTCGTTTTAACAATTATGCAACTTTTGCAACTTTGAGCACAAAATTAAGCTATTTGTCAAAAAATATTTGGCGACTATGTGGGTAATCAACATTGTAAGGAAGTGACTCAGAAAAATATGAAATATCATAGAAATGTCAAAATACACTGGAGGGGGGCTTTAAATATAATTCACAACCAATAAAGCATACTTACAGGTTGTGATTGTGAATTTCCAAGCCTAAACAGAGTCAGAGTTGCATCGTCTTTTAAGAGAAAACGTTGAACTGTTGCCGGTGTTCTGACAATCTATGCTGCCTTGCCTCAAAATGCTACCATAGCGCAAATCGATCGAGACTCAATTCTATTCGGCCCTGCTCCATTTTCCATTGCAGATTGAATCCAAAGACAGTACATAGCTTGTCGTCATAGCTTTCTCTTTTTTAAGTTAAAACGTTTCTACTTTACTCAGAATGTAAAGACAGATAAGCGGTATGAAAACCTTCCAGCTATGTTGTTGTATGTAGTTGCTGCAGCGGTCTGTGTGTCGGCGGGAGAAGAGGGCTCTGTGAGCGGGCGGCTGGCCGGCCTCACACGCACCTCCCGCAGGTTGGCACAGGCTTCCCCCGCAGCCACTTGCGGAGCTCCTCAACTCCAAAAATATTCAAAGGGGGTCTCGCCCATATATAAATTATGATCATAGCCTTGATTGCAATGTAACATAGCAAGAGCTGCAGGCCCAGAGTGGCAATGACATGAAACACCATTCTCTCTTACAAGTGTCCCATGAAAATGATTTTGAAGCTGTTGTTTTAAGGTTAAATTACTACATAATGTTGCTTCAACTGTTAAAACCCCCCAACTCCATCTGCCCTTGACTGCCTGCTTCATTTGTTGAGCTGTTGTCATCATGTGTCATTTGTGATTGGCACTGCTTTTTCAGAGCCGACACTTGTGACACAGTCCATGCACTCCGGCTCTCTCACTTTTCACTTGTTCTTGCGCAATAACAATAGGGCCCTAAATATTTGTGTAATAATGTTCTAGGAGAGCAATCCTAAATTAATTACTTCATTACTCTATTCTCTTGGAATAGTTGGATATTTTGGGAAATATGCTTACTTGCTTTCTTGCGTGCCTCTACCTCTAATAGCACACTAATTGAGGCATTTTATCTTGCTTGTTTGATCAGTACACCAATATGAGAGTAAAAACAACAAATTGTGCATTTAGGAGACATTACGTGCTGTAACAATTTCTTGACGACCAACAGTTCATCCATCTTTCAAGCACTTCTGGCAATCTCATATCGAAACCAAAACTCAAAAAGTCACTGCACCCGGCCAAGAACTAGTTACAGCAAGTAATTAATAAAACCCCCAATTTGTTCTTTTTACATTTTTGTTTGTTTGTGTGTGTGTGTGTGTGTGTGTTGTGTGTGTGTGTGTGTGTGTGTGTTAAAGACAATGCATTTACAGTAACAGTATGTATTATGTGTGGCCCCAGTATGTGAATGCATATGTTTGTGCATGTACTTTCACATTACTTTTATATATGTGTGTGTGTGTGTGTGTGTGTGTGTGTGTGTGTGTGTGTGTGTGTGTGTGTGTGTGTGAGACACTCACTGGGCAGCAGTAGATGGTTCAAGCTGTGAGTCTCTAGCTTGCTATGCCACAGTGAAGGTGTTTCATTATCATTGGTTAGCACACACAGCAGGTGAGATGGAGATTGAGAGAGAGACAGAAGTGAATGAGTTGGCACAGCAAAAAATGTTGAAGGATAAAAGCAGTGTTATTTCATTTTAATTGTCTTGGCTGCCCTACCATTTAACTTTCTTCCTGATGCGGTCTGCACACAGTGAACAGAGTCGGAGATGATCAGATGTGATTTTACTCCATTCAGACAAAGTCATTCTTGTCCTGTTTAAAAATAAAACTGGATACACTTTTATCTTGTATCATTATGCCCATTGATTTGAAATCAGTGTGTTTGTTATGTTATGCTTACTATCAGTCAACTGACACCTACAATGATATTTTATTTGGACAGCCTTCACAGCTATTATATATTCATATATTTTCCACTGTCTGGTTTGAAAAAGTAAAACTGTGAAAAAGTAAATGTAAACGTATCTAAAAACAGGCTGAATGAGTGAAGAATGACTCTACAAATGGAAGCTAGTCATGGGCAAAACATAGATAACAATGTTATTGTAATGTTATTCCTGTTTAAACAACACAGTTTTAACATTCTACATTAAATATTATATCAGTATTTAAATTGCTAAAATCTGGACTGCCTGAAGCTAAACTGAGGTCTGAAAAGCTCTTCATTTTTTGTATTGCAAGCCACATTTGTAAAGTATTGAAACTAACTAATGCTTTAGTGGGAAGTTGTACAGTATAAGTTGGCAAAATAAATGTCAATTCACATGGACCTTTAGGTTTTACATCTCAGGGAATTAGATGATCCTGATCTTAGTCGGAGAGAGAGACACTGAGAAAGGACCAAGGAGAAATAAGAGCTGATGAGAGATGCAGAAGAGGTTTTCGCAGTAGCACTTCATTACTTGTGATATCGCTGCTTCGGTAAATAACTTGTATGGTTGCACTGACTGTAAAGGCACTTCAAATGAGAGCTTCAGTGAAATGCCTTAAATGTTCATTTTAATAGGGATGGGCCATAGCAAAATAGTGAGTTTCTTTTGAAATAAGTTTTTTAAAGATGTAAACCAGCTCTTTTTGCCACTGACATTCTTAGAATATTATACGAGTTGTCTGACAACTGATCCCTACAAGTAACACCTATTGTTTTTAACAAGAAACAGTCTCTCTCAAGAACAATTCTCGCTCTGAAATCTCGTGAGAGTTGCAGGAAACTGGTGGAAACGAAGGTGAGGAGTTTGCTGTATTCATAGAGGAACTGCTAGCAAGACTTTATTCCAACAATACAAACCCTTCTTTCCAACTCTGACTCACATTTTCAACATTATCTACCTGCAACAAGTCTCCTCTCACAAGATTTCAGAAACGTTCTTGAGCGAGATGTCTGTCTTCTCATTCCTCCACTACCTCTCATTTTTTGTCTCTTGCCATCGCTTGATCTTCCCTGTCTCTGACCGGGTAGACTGTGTTTGAAATCATCATTGTCTGGGGACACACAGGAGGCACAAAGGGCTGCCCGGTTCCTTTCAGCTGTCATATTAACCAGGTGGGTTGTTCAGACAGAGTGAAACACACTGATAATCTGCTATAACAATATAAATTATACATATTATATAAATAAAACTTATTTGAATTTAAGAATTTATATCATATCCATTATCTGCTATCTGCTATTATCTACAATTATACTTTTAGTGGGTTGTGACAATTTTCAGTTTCAGTTTTTTTCCACCATTTGTACTGCATGCTTGTGACGGATTACCACTACAGTTGAGTAAGCGCTTGGACTGGCATACCAACTAGCCTGGCTCTTTGCCGTTGCTGTCAAAGTTGCATGTTTGGTACCGTGTAGACCTGTGTTTGAATCTGGTTAGGGTGACTGCTCTCGCCTTTGGCCACATATGGTTTCAGAAGTGGGACGGCTTGCCATGAGGTCATCTGAGCTGGGCCCAGAGGCCGAACCGTGTGAGGGACCCCCATGGGCAACATTAATGATGGGATGTGTATAGTGTACTTTTCAGTAATACAGATCATCATTTTACTGATTTTATTTTTACTTGAAGGTATTTTGGTCAAGCTGTGATACATGTTGCTGTACCTTTTAACGTGTAGGAATTTATTTTGTACACAAAATTTAAGTTTTTTAGTTGTCTGTATGTCGTAATTTTTTTTTTTAACTGATTTTTATTATTATGCTAAAAGGGCATTTTCCAACATATTTTAAATGCATTAATAATGCATTATTCTCATACTGAATGGTTCATAAAGCAGCTTCCCAACATATTAATAATGGCTCTTGGAGTATACTAGTAATAAATTACTAATATGCTGAAATGCTAATAAAAATGTTCAGGGAACACATTTAAAATATATTTAAACTGTTCTTCAAGTATTGCATAAAAGGCTATTTTAATATAAATTTTAAAACGTATATTTAAATTACAGTAAAGATAGTTAAAATATGTCCATTTTAACACAACAAAGTATATTAAAATATACTGCAATTATCTTAAAGTTGACTTTAAGTTGAGTATTTCTAAAATGACATTTAACATACTTTAAGTTGTTCCAAAATAACACATTTACACTTAGTATAGTATCCAAAAAAAGTGCTACTTAAGTATATTTCTTTTTCACTTGGGACTCTTTGCTGGAGGCTACATATTGAATGTCACTGCTCCAGAATACAGGCTTAGGCTCTGTGGTTTCTGATTTATACAGTGCAGGAAAGTTAGGGTGAGAAGTTCGGCCATTCGCGAGGAGCTCAGAGTAGAGCTGCTGCTCCTTTGCGTTGAAAGGAGCCAGTTGAGGTGATTTGGGCATCTGGTAAGGATGCCTCCTAGGCGCCTCCCTAGGGAGGTGTTCCAGGCACGTCCAGCTGGGAGGAGGCCTCGGGGAAGACCCAGGACAAGGTGGAGAGATTATATCTCCACACTGGCCTGGGAACGCCTCGGGATCCCCCAGTCAGAGTTGGTTAATGTGGCTCAGCAAAGGGAAGTTTGGGGTCCCCTGCTGGAGCTGCTGCCCCCGCGACCCGACCCCGGATAAGCGGATGAAGATGGATGGATGGATGGATGGATGGACAGTGCAGGAAAGTGCTCTTAGATATTGAATTACTTTATGGTATGGCAACTTGTCTGTAAAGCTGGAAGCACAGATGGCTCTCTATACCATTATGAAAATGATCGGTTTAAAAATAAATCGCTCTAGCTCACACTTGAGCATTCTCTTACCAGCTCAACTTATGTTCTTCACACAGAGTCTCAGCTCAGCTTTTACACAGTCTCAATTGCTACAAGTATACATTTCTGCACATGTAGATTCATTGTAAAGGAGAGTGTTTTTATGTTATTGATGTGTTGAATGGTGACACAGCTACGTTTAAACACCATTCTTCAACATACACTGAAACATTGTTCCTGAAGGAAAGTTCCATACAAGGATTGTACAATTTCGATTTTAAGCCTCATAAAAATACCTTCCTGTAAAATCTGTAAATTTCGAAAAAAGTATGTTTCCAAATTGTTTCTGTGGATGGAACAGTATCTCAACAGTCAAATGAAATCCAAAATTGTGCGTCCATAAATTTCTATGTGTGTGTACAAAGTTATGGACTTTGACCTTCATTAAAAAATGGCCTTGCAGCATTGGCAGACAGCACAATACATAATGACAGTAAATTGTGACAGTAATCAATACTTAACTATAAACAAAACAGCATTAATTAAAATCATAAAAGAGCAGCAGATTGAATGTCCTGGACAGATTAGAATCTGTACGTTACTGTGTGTGTGCGTGTGTGCATGCACCCATCTGTTGTCCGGCTACCAGTATCCATGGAGACCTGAGAAACACAGAGTAACCACTGTACAATGTCCTGCTGGCTGCACCCAATTGTATGTGTGTCTGAATATTTGCATCCACCTGTGACTGGAAGTGAGCGTGCTTTTGTGGCTTTCGGTCAGCATTCTATTGTGTGTGCGTGTGTGTGTGTGCGAGTGCGTGTACACTCCATATTAGTGTATGTTTGTGCATGTACACACATCATGCAACTTCACTGCCAAATTCATTAAATTTGCATTACTCAGCCGGATTAGAAAATGTGCTCCTCCCTGCCTCCTGTAGGGAGAGATGAAGAGATGCAAAATACCAGTGATACAGAAAGAAATGAGGATGAAGAATGAAGAGATGGGGACGACAGTTACCTGAAGGTAAGACAAACAAGCTTGCAAAGCAGAAGGCCGATAATTTGACTTCCACACATTTTCACCACCAACTCAGGAAAATATATATTTGTGATTTTCATACTTCACTATATGACAACCATGGGAAGAAGTGAAATCTTCTCAGTGAAATATACATAAGTTGCTTCACAAACCTAAGCTGGGTTTGAAACCACTTCATTTGTAGATGACAAAAAACTATCATCATTAACTATGATTACTTATTGCATTTGAAATAAATCAACATAATATGTAGCAGACAGGTTTGTGCAGTATCTCTACAAATTACCTCCATATTGGACATAATTGTGGCTCAAGATGTTATGTCCAGTGCCAACATTCAATGTGATGCAGGAAGTAATGTGCCCTTTATGTATTGAAACAGACAGTAAGAGTGTGGTGATGAGGGCGGTGGAAGGCCATGTAACAAGTCTGACCTCCTCAGGAGATCAGACGTCACATCCTGTAACAACCTGCAATTAATGTTTGACTTTTTATTAACCGCAACCATAATCTTTAGAAATGAAAAACATTTCATTTGTCAGTTTTAAGCACATGATCTGACAGAACACGTATGTCTACACAGCCTGTGTGACAGCTCACGTGCTGTACAGCGAGACAAAACATATTTGTAAGCTTCGGGTCTGTCTGCAGTGACTGTATTTAAGGCTCTGAACTCTGCCAAAACACAGATGACCTAGACTCAATGCTTAGAGCACCTGAACTCATTCCACGTAGACACGTGCTGGGCAGGTCATGTAACTGAGCACAGGGATGTTTATAAAGATTCTCCTTGTTGGTGTGTTAAAATTGTATTGTTGTCAGCAGCAAGTAAACATGGTCAGTATCGTGCTTTAGGTCAAGCAACATTTTGTGTTCAACTCTCACTTCCTGTAGGTACTCCTGTAATTACTTTTGTTTGTTTGTTCAAAAAGCAGTTTTCTGAGTAGCCTTGTTGATGAAGATTTTCTTCAGACTGGTCGTGTTCAGAGTTATTTTGTCTGGTCAAATAAGATTGTGCCCATGGTCAAATAGCCTGTTTTTTTTCTAAAATAACAGTACGCATTTAAAAAAGATAAACAAAAGGACTAACCCTAATCCTAACCCACTGTTCTACAACCACCATCTTGAATCACCTTTTTAAATTAAATGTTTTATTAGAAATCTGCTTCTCATGATTAAAAGCATTGTTAAAAAAGTTTGACAAATTAAGAATGGGTGCTTATCCAATTCACTTGGTGGAAGAAGTAAAAGAGGCTGGAAAAGAGCAAAAAACCCCAGAAAAGACAGGAATCTCAAGGCAAGGGGAATAAGTAAAGCAAATAAGGAAGAGAGTACAGGAAAAAGGAATTTTAACAGGGAAATGTGACAGTAGAGAAATGACAGAAAATCAAAGTGAGAAATATGGAGAAGGTGGGTGAGGAGAAAGGGGAAAAGAGAAGGAGATGGAGGGAAGGGAGGGTAACAGGAGGCTCCAGATGGAAGGTTTGCGTTGCCGGGGCGGGTTGCTGAGGAAGTCATTAAGCAGCCATTTCATCTGCGTCTGCTTGGCTAGCGAGGAATCTAATTGCATCTGAGGAGAGGAGAGGAGAAATGCCAAAGTACATTTAGATCAAAGATAGAAGATACCAGAGAGCCTGTAGTCACCAGACCCCCCACCCCCAATCCTCTCACACTTTGGCTCGCTTTCTTGCTTTCCTCCATTCTCTCCCTCTTTCTCCCCCCTTCTCCTTCCCACTCTCTCCCCAATCTTTCTCACTTTTCTCCTCATTTTCTAATTTTCCTACACATTCTTCATGCTCTCACTTCTGCACTTTATTTTCACTACTTCTCCAAATCCCTCTTTCGCTCTCTTTTCCATCTCCTCCCCTCTCGATTTCCTTCACCCTCCTTGGCTCTTGCAGTAGTGCAGAGTGTGTGGATGGTGCATTGTAGGATTTTTTTTCTGGCTCATATTCCCCGTAATGGCTCTAAAAACTGTCACACATCACAGTCATTAGGAATACAAGTGATTCTTTAGTTTACACACTCCAAAGAGCTAAGAAGCCATGACACTAACCTCTCACCCATCTCCTCTCCTCTCATCCAGCTCTTTTTTCACTTTCTCTTTTCCTTTCACGTCCCTTCATTTCTGTCTCCCAGCCTCTTTTCCCTTTCAGTTGCCAGTGTTAGCTGTCTTTATTTGGGTGCTGCTGATTATGTGCCACTGGAGAAAAAAAGGCTCTGACTGTATTTTGTGCTTGTGTAGTTGTTTGCTGGTAAGGTTTGTTGTTTCGATTACGTGTGTGTGTGTGTGTGTGTGTGTGTGTGTGTGTCAGAGTGTGTCAGAGTGTGTGGGCTGATGTGAGATATGGTGTGTTGTTAGGGTTTCTCTACTTATCTTTTTGTCTTTGTTACACAGTGTCTCTCTCAAAATGTTGATTAGCTGAGAAGTTTCTGAGTAGGGAAGGCAATTAGAGGCAGCTTGTTGTTCATTTAAGAAAGGCTCGAAAAGGCTCGAATGCAGTGGATGTGAGTTAGAGTACTCTGTGCAGATTTTTTCCTTGCTCGTATGTGTGTGTGAACGAGAACTTGCAGTAATTGCTTTGTGTGAAATTGTGTGGATTGGCCTTCCACTTTCACCCTAAAAAGAGAAATTGCTTCTTGCTTTTAACCACTAGAGAGGGGTGGTGGTGGATGGGGATGTTAGAATGCAGGGGAAGGGAGGGGGCTTTTTGTGTCCAAAATGATTTCAACCTCTCTTTAGGAAACATTAGAACTATTTGTTCATTAAAGTGGTAAAGCCAGATAGCAGTAGTATTTTTGCAAAAATGCAACAAGTGGAACTAGCTCAGCACAAACAAAGCTGTATAGAGGAGTGTACATCTAAACACAAGTACTACTTTGCAGTGCTAAACTACGGCTGCAACTAGTACATCTCTACTGAAAGCAACACAATCAACCAGTCATAGCTACCTCGCCGGTCTGTTTATTTCCTGTTGAGTTGAATGATACTGGAAACTCAGCTAATCTATCCTTAAGGCCCGTCAGCTGACAAAAATTGGTCACAGCTGCACTTTTGGTGGTTATCATCCAAAAACATGATTTCACATCATCTTATCTGCTTCCTTAAGTTATCTGCCAATGTCAGTATGTTTTATGAGCACTTTCACCTGACAAAGACAAAAAAACCCAAAAAATATTTAAATTCAAGACCATACAAAATGACTGCAATGGACTGGCAACCTGTCCAGGGTGTACCCCGCCTTTTGCCAGATGTCAGCTGGGATAGGCTCCAGCCCCCCGTAACCCTGTACACAGGATAAGCGGTTGACGATGGATGGATGGATGGATGGATGGATGGATGGATGGATGGATGGATGGATGGATGGATGGATGGACATACAAAATGAGGCAACTAAGAGCAACAAATTCTGCTTCTTGTTCTGTTTAATTAGCTAGTTGCTCAAAGACAACAAATGCAACCAGGGCCAATGGTCTTTCAAATAAAATTACCCTTCAGTCACTGCTCATTTAGTGAACAAACACAAGATTTTTCTGTAAGAAAACAAAATCAGGGTCAACCCACCGCTCTATGTTTTTATTGAGGTTACGTAGGTTACCTAAGTTAAACCATTATCTTTTCTTAAACCTAACCAAGTAGTTTTGTTGTCTAAACGTAACCAAATTTCACAATGTTAACCACTAGTTTTAGTTTTACAGTCAAACCTTTCTAATATTCATTGTTGCTAACTTGACTGGACATTGCGTATGTATTGTTGCTGGTTTATTGTTGCACCGCGGAGCCTACATGTCCAAAAACGAAACGAAGACACATTGTTGCTGCTCATTTAACACATTCATTTTTTTGGCTTCAAGATCTTGGGCTGAGTTTTTCAATAAATCTTATTCACGTTTTGTATGAGTATAGTTTACACTACATTAATTTAGCATGTTTTCCATTAGATTTGCAGTATTAGCTGGATTTGTGATTTATAATCCAGTTCACTAGCAAGGACCACACAATCAACAGGTATGATTAAATGATTTATTGATAAACAAACGGAAGATGTATGAAGATTGCAGTAGCTGAATAGACATTTGAAAGCGTTGTGGGGAAGCTACGATAGGGAAATCCGCCGTAGCGCCCGGGCACGACAGACCACCTTATAACCATATGGAGAGGAGGAAGATTAGGAGGCAGGACAGAGAAAGGGGTGGGGGGGAGGGATGCAGGATACGAGAGCGAAGGGGAGGAGTTAGGTCATGTGGGTATTTATGGAGATGCTGGCGGTGACGTGCTTGATGTGTGGTCCCGCTCCTGAAACTCTGCTAATTAGCACCACCTGTATAAATCTTACCAGTAGGGTTTTAATTTAACAGCCATATTTAAACCTTACATTTTTAGACAGGTGTTCACAATTGAGAATGGATTTTTATTTTGTGAACATTACTGTACTCATGTCAGAATGCAAGGTCAAAAATATCAAATGTAACGTATTAATAGAATTAAGAATTTAATAATAAAGTGAGGATTTTGATCACAAGAGAATCCTAAGGGCACATTTTTGGCAAGAAAGAATCTGACACGTTTGTATGCAAGTGAAATAAACCGGATTAAACTCATTTTACATTTTTTACATTTTTACTCATTTAGCTGAAGTTTATATCTAAAGCAACTTACATTTGCTTCATATATGTCAGAGATTGCCTGCCTCTGGAGAAACTAGTGGTTAAGTGTATTGTGCAGGGACACATTGGTCAATGTGTCACAGTGGGAATCGAACCTGGTCTTATCCATTGCGCGATTATCATAAAATGAAAATTGTCCACAAAATAGTTTTTACAATATCAAGACAAAGAACAGAGGTGATGATAAAGTGTATTTGTCTTATTGCCTGCTGACTGTGACTGAACTAAGGTGGATAATCAAGAACTAATGTGTCAGAAGAAAGAACAAAGGAGTGAGTGTGTGACTGCGTAGAAAGCAAAGAGAAAATCAGTCTCAGAATGTATGTGTGCATGCACGTGTGTACAACTGTGCAAGTGAGAAAGCCTGAAAATGGCTTACAAACCTGAGAGAGGTGTTATCTTCCTCTGTAAAATCCGGTTAACACATTATGCTGCAGGGAGACAGAGTTCAACCTCCCAGCGTTGCAGAATTCAAACAACTACTCGTTAACAAACTCAACACGTTGTTCACTGTGATTACAGGCACGATGCAGGTGGTGAGTAGCATCACTGGAGGGACGGGTGGCTCAAATGAAGCAGAGACGGAGAATGCAAAGCGGGTAAGAAAGTGTGCAGGTGTGGATAAGAGAGAGAGAGAGAGCTGGAGAGGGGAAATGAGCTGAGTAAAAACCAGAAAGCATGTGAAAGTCTATATACGAGAGAAAAAAAATTACAGGAGTGGAGGAGGGATAGGAGGCTAACACATGTTATAACCAAACTCTTCTACCTGTGAAATAAAAAAACATATGCTGGCTTATCATTTTTCCTCTCCTTTTTTCCCTCCTCTTCGTCTCTTTTGTTCCATTCTTCCTACGTAGTGTTGCTGGGAGGCAGAGGAGCTGTTCTTTAATGTTGCTCCTATCAGTTATTGCTATGATGTCTTTGTCCTTTTTACCTTCTATTCTATCTCCCCGTCCCACTTTGTCACAACGAATATTAACTTCTGAAAAAAGTTCATCCAACTTATTGAGAAAGTTAAGGGGAAAATGAAGGACTCAAATCTAGTATGAAAAAGTATTTTTGCCGGTAGTTTTTAAGATAAAATGTGTTTTACTGAAAAAAACTGCTGATTATTGTCGGTGCTGTGGAGGAACAAAAAAGTTGTAGTTACTCTTAATTTGCTGGTGGGCTAATTTATACATTTTACTCTTTTACTCATTTTCAGTTACTTAAAACTAACATGATAATGTTTGCATAATGTTTTTCCATATGCCAATCCAAGCTAAATATCTGTAACAAGGAGTGTTTCCCAAGTCTCTTATTCCTCGTTTCCTCGTTTCCTCGATCCTCGCTTGAACCGGAAGTTGTTCTGCATCGCCATCTCGCAGACCGTCCTAAACCTCTTACTTGTGCTTTGAGGAGGGAGGAGTGATCTCAGAGGAGCTATGAGCCAGGATACACCAGTGCATCCTTTGCGGAAGTCTTTTACTGACTGACATTCCCCCTTATTGGGTAGCCATTACTACTGCAGCTCCTGCTGCATCTGATGAAAGCAAAATCAGCTGATGAAAGTATGAAACCGCTGCTGCAGCTAAAAAAATCATTGGATTGATATGATGGAACACAGTGTTCGATCGGTGACGAGTGATGTGACTTGCAAATAGAATGTATGCTGTAGTGTTAAAGGATATCAGAAAAGGAAGGCTAAAAACTGAGCGTCAACTTTAATATGAGTTATAATCATTTCAATTTCCCTTAAACATTTAGCCAGAATATGATACCATGATCATATTCTGGGTTATTCAATAACAAATTCTCAATCAGAATTATACCGTAACCTATAATTAATCATGTGCAAGTGTTTGTTAAACAGGTAACAGCTACAGAGAGAATCATGCTCCTCTGCACTGATAACTGAGACTTTAGTAGCCAATCAGAACACGTGTGCAGACACAAACTCTCAGAGGAAAGGACATCTCATGTCTCTACAAACATGTTTCCTTGTTCCTTCTCTCCTGGCATGGTTTCCTTTTAATTGCATCCACGTTTTCCTCACTTGCGTCTTTTCCTTGCATCTTAGTCCCGCCCGCTGGGGATTCATGGAGAGATGCAAGGAAAAGACGCAAGTGAGGAAAACATGGATGCAATTAAGAGACTTGAGAAACATCCAGGGTAGACCTGTATGGGCCTGATTTTGAGTGCTGTGATGTTGTGATGGGTGAGCAATGTGCGTTTGGTGAGTGTGGTCTTTACATGCGTTGATTGTATGGGGATGGGCTGTTAGTTGTGCTTGGGCTTGACCTCCAATCTGCAGCCATTTAATCAGCCACACACAACCCTCTATGAGTTTGTGCTTGTCTCCTCTGTACAGGTACAGATATGTAGTATGTGATAATGTTGAATGTCATTTTCCCTGGCCATATATTATGCGTTACGTGGGTTGGTGGCAGTGTCTGTGAGGAATGCGAGATGGGTATGTTTTTAAATTGCTGTTGTGTAAAAGGAGTTTCTGCTTGTATCCTGTGTACAGTGTGCGGGTGTGCTGAGGCTGTTGCTGCTAACCAAGATAGTGTGGGATACAGCCAGGTCAGAGTCTAGAGAGTTGCATGGTGCAGAGCAACAGCCACTTGGTGGAGTTGCCAGAGGCCCCAGGCAGTGAGGAGGCCACAGCTGACCAGCCTGTGACCAGCAGTAGCAGACCAGTCCTTGGAGAGTTGTTTGGCTTTGCCACACGGAGGGAAAAGAAGTTGAGCACACCCAGCCGCAAATAGCCTAATTCCATTCTATGTAATTGACCCTGAGCTTCCCCCATTGAACTGACTTTTAGCTTTCTTCGCTTTGGCCTTGTTTTTAACTTTTTATGTCTATTTAAACAAAATTTAAGTTTTATATTTGCATGGCTTGTTGTTGTTGACCACTTATTTTTTACCACTGGATGGTCAATTCTGAGCTAAAGAGGGGTGCATATCTTCTCAGCTAAGAAGGTACCATATGTAATTTCATGCATATAAAATTGTCCCATAATTCAAGAGACTCCATTATTTAATTTCATAACTTTGTTCCTGCTTTTAGAGTGTATCTTATATTGTTTTGTGTTTTATTTTCTTTGCTCTTGTGAAAAGCACTTTTAACATTGTGTTGAAAAGTGGTATATAAGATCATTCTTAGGACGACTGTAAAAGCTTGCAGTTTCAGTCTTAGGCTACATGTTGTTCTTGCTTCTCTCAGCCAGGAAGTGTTAACTTGCTAACTACAGCCATAAGGAATGAACAGGGCACATGACTGGAAAATAGCTGCCATGGAACATGGCAAGGACTAAATACCATCTGTTAACAAAACTGTCCTGGAGAATGGAGGACCAAGAGAATTACACTGACGTTTATGTTAGAAACATTATTTGCTCACAATTAATGCACAGAACCTGTTCGCCATCTTCTCCACATACATCCCTGGTTTTCCCATAGGATTTTTGTTAACTGTTTATTATCTCTTGTCCATATTATATATTGCACGAACTTTTTTAAATACTTTTTATAATCTATTTCAGGGATATCATCTAAGGGGTGGGGGGGTGGGGGGGGCGCACAGTTGATGCCCCGCCCCACTGGCCCTGTTCGTGAGTCACACATACCATTATTGGTTTTGGTGTGCCACCTCAAGATTTTCCCACCCTGTCTGGCCACCTCTATGAAAAATGTCTGGAGGTATCTATGGATAGAAGATATTTTTAGTTCTAGAAAACATTTGTTTCCATATGCTCAATACAGACTTTACTTGAAGATGATTGCGGTAGGAAAATGCAAATTATCTTCTCTTCACAGCCTTTAAAAGATCCAAGTAATTCCTTAGAAACTAACCGATTCAGACTTTTAAAATAATTTCCACTTTGTAAAATTGAAAAAAGAAAATCATTGTACCTGCAGTACAAGAGTCAGGATATATGCTGGATTAATCCATACAGTTCCACTTTTTAATTACTACCACAGTCTGCGTAAAACCATTTTTAAAGAAATTGTTAGTACATGCCTTTATGACCAAAGCATTACTTGCTGGTTTAACACTTCTTTTAATGCATATACAGCCTTTCTTTTAGAGTGTACAACCTCCTTGGTGTAGAAGTTCTTTTCTCCCCTCTCTTGACAGCACTGCCATCGTTTCTGTGACACACTGTATATTTTAATACTAATCCCTGCATACCATCAAAGAGAGAAGGAGGTGTGATTGTTACAGTAATCCCCTGGGATCCCTAATGGGTGAAAGTGAATGAGAGCAGAGGATTAGGGGGCTGTGACGGCCAATATATTCCGTAATTAGCCAGTTAACAGCCTCAGCGATGGCAGGATTACCCAGGTCTTAGTTGAAAACTTGACAGAGGCTACACATGACTGACAGACTGCACAATGCTGGTGGTGAGGGAGCTGGTAGAATGCAAGGAGGGAAAGAAAAAAGAACTGGGGAGAAAGAGAAGGGCAATGGAGTGAGAAATTGGAGAAAGAATGAACATTTTTCTGTAGTTAAACTTGTCATTTAGCTAGGCCATCAGAGATTTCAGCAACTTAGCTTATGTGTCTCTCAATTCTGAGAGAATGAGAAGCTCAAGAGGCTACAACTGCATCATTGTGATGGTCTGCTATTACAAATTCAAAACATAGAAAATACATTATTTGATTTTTATCTGTTCTTGTCTGCAATTTTACTAACTAAACATTGCTCTCTGGCAGGTAGTTTTAATAAAGATGACCAGAAAAAGTAATCAATAAAATTACTTTTAGGCATTGTTAGTGTTCTTGAGGAGGTTTTTTTCTGTTCACCTGACAAGGACCTCTAGTGGTTGTGTGAATTATGACTTGTCTGTTAGGAAGCCAAGACTAAATTAGTGTGTAAGTTGTCACACTACTACTAGCCACAGAACCTCTATTGCCAAGATCAGGTTTCACAATATCAGCCCAGTAATGGTCTGACACACCGAATGTTGGGTATCAGGAACAAAAATAAGTGTGTGAGAGAATTGCTCCTTTTTCCCTTGTAGTGTTTCATAGTGGAAACCAACTGATGCAGCTTCAGGTACCCATCAACACCCTAATAGAAAGACTACCCTGTACTCTGAAGATACAGAAGCAATAGAGGAAAGATGTTTTATTTTATTTCAGTTAAGGTGTAACCATTTAGTAGTTTACCAAATGAGTCACAACTGCGGATGCAATATCACCCCACATACATACTCACCCACGTTTTACTAACTGTAAAGGGGAAAATACAGAGCCCACCTTTGTGACAATGTATGGTTCCAGGTTCACTTTCCCTTGGTGGAATAGTGAAGTCGGCCCTTTACTCATCACCACTGTACATCACAGGTTGTGAAAGGAGACAAGCTATGAATGGTCGGGGTCTAACGTGTAGTCTGCCATGTCTACGGCAAGAATTTATGAGTCTATCATCACCTCTAATCTGACACATCTAACAAGTTTCCCATTTGCAAACGCATAGCCCATGGTAATCTAAATCATGACAACAACCATTAATCTGTCTCTGCCAATATATCACCATGCTGTCACTTTCTTCAATGGACCTGATGCGCCGAGGCGTCAAAAAGATTACACTTCCAGTTGACTATATTATATACAAAACAGATGAATAACTTTGTTGCAATTAAGGGGATGGATTGGTGGGGTCTGAAGTTCTTAGTTAAGACGCCTCAGTTCAGGGGGGTCTTTCTTACTTGTAATTCTAAATATTGGAATTTATTCCCCATTCATGCCTTATAATCAAGAATCTTGAAATATGATTTCAGACACTTAAAATGGACCATATCATTTCCTAACCTTGATGCATGATCGAGACCTGTTAAAGTCAGTTTGTAATACACTGGGGAAAGTCCTTGAGCATCACTTTTGAACGCTAAATGTAGGATATCCAACAGAAAAGTCCGATCCAGGAGTATAGACTATATAAAAGAAATGGACATAGTCATTGTGACATCAGCCATAGGTTTGTGGACTGCCGTTTTGATACCTCAAGTTTGGCAGTTTGATCACCACCATGTTGATTTTTTTGCAACCAGGCAACTTTGATTTTAAAAAATGAACAGCTAACTCCTAATAAGCTTTTTCAATGGCACTGGTTAAATTTACAGTGCACACGAGTGGGCTCTATCCTGGTTAACAGGTTGCCAGTACTTTTATTTTGAAAGTGTAATCACATAGTTATTGTTGCTAACTTGACTGCGGAGCCCGACATGTCAAAAAACGTCATTGAAGGAGTACCCTGGGTGAAAAATATTTTAGGTGGGGCTGCGCCATAACCAGTCAGTTTCAGTAACCATCCCAATACAATTTAACACAAACTGCAAGTTTCTTACACAAAAACATAAACAGTGAACATAAAAATAGGAAGTGGCATGAAAAGAAAATACTCAAGTAAAGCCTACCTCTAATACCTCTGATTTGTACTTCTGTACATTAGGCCTACTTAAGTTACCATTGGCAATAACCACATCTTAACACTACAGAGCTGCCTATATACAGCTTACCTTTGTAGCCAACCACTGTTGTCCTTGTCAGTGTACCGAAGTACAAGCAACAACTGACAGTGGGTGGAAATGTCAGTCTCTGCCTGAACAGCATCTTTAAGAACTGACAGCATGCAGTCCAAAAGTTCTTTTTGCACAGTCTTTGAGGTGCCTATTGTACAATTGCGGAAGAAGCCTTTCATGTATGTTTTACCTTTCTCGTTAGCCTGTTGACTGATTTTGATGTCAGGTTGATCTGAGCCAAGCTCTTTCACATGTAGTTTCTCCACCAAAGTTCTCCTCTCAAATGGATTTTGAAGAAGAGATTGGTAGTTACATACTGTAATTCCAGATTCTATAAGAATAGGCGCAGCCCTTTAAGGCTATTGCTATCGGATATACCCTTCCACCTGTCTGTGCAGCACTGAGAAAAATTGTCTGCGCCCACCCACGGCGTGGGCCTCTCCTACGTCCGCACCTTGTATATATACATTGGTGAGACCTTGCTTTCGGCTCCCAAATGCCTTTTGTCAGCACTGAGCCCTCAACTTAGAGGGCTGCACCCTCTATAATCATAGAATCTGGAATTACAGTTCATAACTACCATTCTATTTCGTATAGGCTTTGCCTTCTAAGGCTATCGCTATTGCGTTAGAGGCGAGGCCGGATGAGTCAACACCTCACTGGCCTACCAAACAGTACCACCTAACACAAATCCCACTTGCTCTGAGCCATAAATGAGTGAGTCAGTGAGAAACAGGAGACATCCCACAGGTAGAAATGGGCGAAAGAGCACAGGGAAGACCAGGAAGCCGCCATGCAGATGTCGTCCACTATGTCATCCCATAGTGCAACACCACAGAGGAGATGTGGGACGCGCCCTGATGGCGTCCGGAGGAGACTCACTGGCTGACATATAGGCCTGTGAAATGGCCTCGCACAGCCAGTGAGACAGGTAAGTCCCTTGGACTGCTCCCTGTAGTGCATTAACAGGTGCTGCGAACGGAGCCAGGCAGCCATGTAAACCAAGTAAAAGGACAGAGCATGCACTGTCCAGAAGAGGTGGGATGTAGCGTCGTCCTCAGACCCATGGGGGGGAGGAAAGTACCCCGAGAGAGTAATTGTCTGCGACCAAAAGGAGCTGGGGATACTCTTAGGCATGAATGCAGGATTGGGGCACAGGACAGCTGAGCCTCTCTCACCCTAAATCCTGAGACACAGACAGGTCAGCCAGATCGCTGACCCTCTTGGCCAATGTCAGAGCCACAAGTAAGGCCACCTTGGCCGTCTCTAAAGGCTCAAAGGGGCTTGGGTTAGCCTGCGTAAGACCAGCACCAAATCCCACTGTGGAACAACAGGCCATGTCACCGACCTGTGTCTCCACACCCCTTTAAGGAAACGCTTCTCCAGGGGTTGAGCGAACACCGTCCTGTCACCACAACCATAGTGACAGGACAAGATGGCGGCAGCGTAGGCTTTAACCGTACTGAACGCCAGACCCCTGTACACGAGCAGCTGGAAGAATGAAAGCACCCCCGGCAGTGGACAGGCCATTGGTTCCAATCCCTGGTTCAAACACCAGCGTTGGAACGCCGACCACTTGGAGGAGTAAGAGGACTGAGTAGAGGCGGTTCTCGACCGCTGGATGGTGCAAACCACGTCACGGGAGAGGCCTAGATCCTCCAGGCGCCGCCTCTCAGCGGCCAGACTCACAGGGCAAAGAAGCGGACAACTCCTGATTGTGCCCCCTGCCTGAGAGTGGGCATCCCCCCTCCACGGGATTTTCCATCGCAGGAAGACCAGGACGTGCTTGTGTGCTCTGGAGCCACCAGAAAGAGCATCAGCCGAACCGGGGGAAAAGCATGCAGCAGCTAGGGAGGTCACAGTGGGTACACGAAGACGTCCACCTCCAGCAAGGGGACATCCCGCAGGCTCAATGAAAACCACAGGGCAGACGGAGCGTTTTCCCGGTCAGCAAACAGATCCACCTCTGCCACGCTTAACTGGTGCCAGATCTGGGCCAC